>OMLB01017963.1:27936-41717 GCA_900302555.1 Myripristis jacobus
GGAGTAAGGATAAGTCTCCAGGAAATTAATGTAAGTCAATGCAATGTCCCTCAAAGTGACCTAAGTAAATGTGTGTGTGTGTGTGTGTGTGCATGTGTTCCCTTTAGATGCTTAATTGAATTCCATGGCCTAGTTTTCTCTCACATGTCCAGTTGGCTCTATCCTTATTTCAATATTCAAACTCCTCTGGGCTGCCGCCTTATGTAAGAGAAGACCACACTCCTCCCTACACACACACACCCATACACACACACACACACACACACACACACACACACTGGTGGCATAATACCCAGCATGGCATGTTATACCACAGTCTGTGATCTCAGCCTGGAGCTTTGGGACGTTTTCCATTTTTTGCTGTAGGGATTCAGGTCAGGAATCTAAAAGCGAACCCAGTGCCATTTTCAGTGGAACGAGGAGGCTTCAGTCACATTTCCTGAATCTGAACGACCCCTCTGTCCTCAAACTGACCTCTGGCATTTTACTGTTACAGTAGAAGGAGAGGCGAGGTCAACATTTGGTGACTGGCCGAAGCGGCTCTGGTATCAGACTGACACGGTCAAACCAGCAGCATACAGTGAACTCCCTTCATCTGGATATTGTGAACAGGCATCCCGTCTGTTTCTGGAATACTCTGGAATATCATAGCGTTAGATCTGAGGGGTTTACTCCAGGCAGGTCCAGGAATTTCAAGAATTATCTTGGAAAATAAGGAGATACTTGGGAATTTGACATATGGGTAACTTTGCAGGAATACTACTGGTTGCGTGTACTGGTGAGGATGTAAAACTGTTATTCTGGATAAAGAAGGTGAATAACTAAAATGTAAAACACAGATTGGCACTGGGTAGGCAATTCTCTGAGGCTGAAAACTTTTATGAGCTTCTCACTGGTCCTGGAATATTTCTGAAATATCATGAAATGAGATTTGAGAGATGTGACCCAGGCAGGGGATGTTCAGAAATTTGATAGATCACCTGAGGACATCAGGACATTTTACCAGTGGTTAACTTTACTGGAAAAATCTTGTATATTGGTGTGTCAAAACCGGATTGAAAAACAACATGATCAAATGAGGAAGGAAGAACAGTTTGAAGCTGATGGAGGCATTGTGACTCTGTTACACAAAGTCATGGACGACTCGTGGAATTTTACAGCGCACCTGTATGTTGGAGAACAGGCTTCGGCCCTGACAGATTAGCTGAGCCCAGCACTGCGTTGCATTGCGTTACACAGTGCTGCAGTGTTTGTGTGTTTTGGGGGTGTTGGAGAGCAGCAGGTTGCGTAATGCTGTAATCAGTAACTAGACTTCAGCCAGTCTGGAGGTGGCTTGTGGTTTTAAGGTGTAACTCAAAGAGAGAATGCTAAAGACTCACCAACAACCCTTGGTAAACAAGCATAAGGCTGTGAAAATTGTTCTAAAAGCACAACCACTTATCTGTATGTTGTATTTACATGCTTATAGGCACTTTCTCATTGAAGTTGTTATATATTGTGGCTGCTTTGTGCTGCTGCAATGCCCTTGAGCAAGATGTTGAAACCCTGCTTCCTGGTTCTGGAACCAAAGGTTCTCAAAGGTTCCCATAGTGCAGTCCAGGGCCCTTCAGGGTGTCTTAAGACTTGGCCTTAACGTCTGTCTCAGGCGATCTGATCACAAGTAGACAGCTGAAACAGAGCATCGCTACACCTGGTTATAATTATATGTCTCAGTACATCTCCAGTGACCATGATTGGATTTGTGATCGACCACAAATCCATCAGAATTACTTCTCTCCTTTCTTTGATTCTTGTGCAACTTCCAGCAGGTCCTCCCGCCCCTTCTTGCTGCTCACTTCTGTATTCCATGCTGTCTCTGTTTTCCCAGTATTTCCCACCATCATATTCCTTATATCTCTCACCCATTCACAAAGCAGTTGTTCTCAACCACTCTGTTTGATTGATTACCTGATTAGGATGCCGTCATCTCAATCTGAATTTCATGCTTAACAGTCCACTCCATCACAAATCTGTTCCTTGGTGTTCTAATGTTGTCTGCGGCACATCAGGGCACGTTAGCATTCACACTACAAATGCAATGTGGCCCAGTGCTTCCTGACTACTTCCAAAGGTGGTTTGAGTAGTCAGATCACAATACATCTCTAAGACGCACTATTATCACCTGTACTCTGAGCTGTCCACTTCTGATGACATCAGCCAAGACACATGTTTTTTTTTTTTTTGGTTTTTGTTCTTTGTTGTTGTGATCAAGTATTTAGCCAAGACGAGTTAAAACAGAATGCAAGTGGGGTTCAGGAATCCTTGAGTAGGCTCCAGGGGTCTTTGCCTTAACTGTGTTGCAGGACTAGCTAGCTTTGAGCATCATAGAGCAGTTGCATTTCTTATAAATTGAAACATATGTAGCATTTCATAGTGTAAAAAGACACATCTAGTCAAAACGGAAGTCTAAACAGAGGAAATGAGTTGGCATTAAACATCAAATGAAAGTTATACCAGAACATTAAATAGACACACTCGAAAGTATGAAAACAGATTTTCATACAGCATTTATTCAGTTGCTGCCAGTACTTTACAGGAAATGTGAAATAGCATGCAAGCCCAAGCTCGTCATGAATGAGTGATAATTTCCATATCATGCATACAAAGATCTTAGTGGTTTTTGCAAAACTTTCCTTTATTATCCTTAAGTGGAGAACTGATAATCAGAGTGGAAAACCAACTGTGAAGAATACCAAATTGGGAGGAATTTAAAACAGCAACAGCCCATGCACCCAAATCTATTCAAATCAGATCTGAACAGGAAGTTGAATGTGGATTGTTTTTGTTAACCTGCTGTAGTTTAACGATCACTGTGTCATCACTGTGTCATATGCGGGAAACAGAGAAAATATGATACAACCTACACATACTATTAGAGGGTGGAGATTGTTTGAGTGAGATGGGACTGTGTGAGAGGAGTGTGTGAGATGAAGTGAAACAGAGGTGGCTCTAGAAACTGTCGGAGGCTGTTGATTAGTTGACCGAGATACGGTAGGATGTGTGTGTGAAAGAGTGGCGAGTGGGTTAAGGAAAAGTGTGTGACAAGATCATCATGGTAAATCTGGAGGTGTACGACACTTTGAGAGACACGCACACTAATTCAGTTACTCATTCTCTTGCTCTCTCTTGCTCTCTCTGTCTCAAAACAAACACATACACACACACACTCTTTCTCACACACACACACACACACACCCCAGTCCCAGAGGAGGGGTCATGTGACTGGGACTGACCTGAAATCCCCAACTCTAACAGTGGGCTCTATGGCAACACTGTTTCCACACAGGAGAGATAGCATTACCATCCACCTGAGATACACACTCAGACACATACACATCTAGACACACACAGATCCAGCTCCGTGGCCTGCAGTGTTTGTGTGCCGCTGGTCGTAGACACTGTCTCACGTTCCACTACTGTTGGGTTGAAAACCACCCAGCTGAAATTGTGGGTGTTTTTTTCTTCCCTGACTTGAATTGAAAGTGTCTGTGGCTGTTTGTGTGGGGGGAGGTTCATGACACTTCAAGCCTGCACCTCTACTGTCTAAAATCAAATTTGACTCCCAAAATAAGCCTTTTTTTCTTTAAGCTGACTGTTATTTGCAGATGCATAGTATGTGTGCAAAAGCAATAGGAATTACTTAAAATTGTTGTGCATGCTTAACCTCTGTTTCATGCTAACTTTACTGGAGAGTGCATGAAAAATGCACAAGAACGTCAGACCATTTGATGGAGTGTTATGCATATTGCATGTGTTTGCATTGCCTGGTGGTTTTCTGAGATTTAAAGGGCTTAAGGTGGGGTTCAGTGCAAATAGCAGGTTCAAACTCCACTAACAGCTTCTTGTTCTGCCAAAGTGTTTTTTAAAGAGATGTTGAACTCCTGCTGGTCCTCTCATTGTAAGTCACCTTGGATAAAAGCATCGCCTAAACATATAAGCAGCGTAGTCTGTGATTTAGTCAAGAGTATGTCCATCTGCTTGACTGTTCTTTACATCTGTAAACAAATAGTTTTTCATTTTGAGCTTCCCGGCTTGTGTCACTTTTTCAAACTTTCATCTTTGGGGGAAAAAATTCTTCATCTCCCTTTCTGCTTGTTTTTACATGGGAGCGACTATTCTACAATGATTAATTCATGCATAGTTAAATGGCATAGAAATTTAGTCAATACAGCAGCAGAGAATCGAGGTGTAGGTGGACAACAAAAAGGAAAAGGTGCCAAAGGATATGAATGAACAAGTAAAAAAGCATCTAAAAAGAAATCTAAAAAGGGCCGGACACTTTGACTGCATCTGTGGTCAGTGGTCAGTGGGCAAATGATGTACTCTTTGTTGCTCTATTAATGTTTTCCATTATTAAGTTGTTCTAACTTGTTAACGTAGCTCACTGGCAAACTCTTGTTAAGTAGCATTCAGTAAAGGTAATAAAAAAAATCCTCAACAAATTACCTCCAAGCATACATTGTCTCTGTCCTCTCATGTTCTCCAGACATCATTTTTGAGACACGTATTCCTTTCATCTTTCAAATAAAAGGTGAAGAGAACAAGGGAACTTTCAATAGCTGGAATCAAATTCTCATCCATCATGCACTTGCCAAGCAGAACCTTTGTCCCTGAAACATAATCACATCTGTAGGGAAAACAAGGGAACAAAGAAATCTGATTGGCTCTTGCCTTCCTCAAATAGTTCAGCAGATATCAGCTGAATGCGCAGAAGTTTTGTTTCTATGCGGGAAGATTTTTGAAAATGTTTTGGTTTTTTAATCTCAAATTAGTCAAACTCAATATGAAGAGCTGGCTGTGCATCTGTCATTTTGTGATGCACAAACCAGGAGACCAGACAGCAGCACTGCACCAAATCCAACAGAGCCCTCTGAATGAAGTTTCAGCTGCTTTTTGCAGGCAGTTCAGTTTTACACAATCATTCTAGAGTTATAAGGATTTTAGTTCATCCGTTGTCAAAGTGCTGTGACTTTTTTTGCTGTTTTTTGCTTGTAATATTGGTGATCTAGAGTTTAAAGTGTATTCTACCTGAGGAGTTCACATGTTGTAGAATCAGCTTCACTCAGCACCCTAACATACGCCTAACATAACCCATTTACTATGGAGTGTTTGGTTTATTTTGGTGCTGAAAGAAGCTCTCAGTTCTGCGGTACAAAGCTGACCTCTGATTCCTCTTGTGAAATGCAGACAGGTATCTGCGTCTCATTGAGATGCCAGGAAAAAAAGCACGTAATAATCACACTGTGAAATGTATTGAATAAACTGTTTGTTTTTTTTAAGGCACTGTAAAAATTGCCAGGGTGAGGATTTAGGTGAGTGCCATTTAATCTCAACTGACAAAAAAACATGGAATAAGCACATTAGTTATCAAATTAAGACATGCTTATTCTACACTTTTGACAGAACAATTGTCACTTAAATCCACCCTTGGCAATTTTAATCACTGAAGCTTCACGGTCTTGATAAGTCACAGCCATGACCTTGAGGTCAAGGACAGGTCCTCCATTGGTAAAACACAACTTGATGTAGCAGATTCTCCTATGTGGCACATTCGCACTGTACCCCCTTTCCCACACCGCTCCCATGAGAATCTCCCTAATTTTGGACTGTCAAGGCTGCCAAGTATGCCTTCCCTCCTTCAGTTATTAACAAGATACTGTTGAGCAAGGCACCTCCCTGCCAGCTGCTCCAGTGGAGCTCAGAGACCAGTAGAAGAAGAATGCGCTTGCACTGGGCAGCTCTGGATAAAAAAAGGTGAAAATTAAGATGTCACACCATTTTGCTGGTCTTTTCAGGTGCCAACTAAGAAGCTGAAGAAGTTTGAGAAGGAGTACCAAACACTGAGAGAGAGCCAGCTGCAACAGGAAGACCCCATCGACCGATACCAGGTAGGACACGTGCGCACACACACATACACCCTTATTTTCTAGATACCAAGGATCAGAGTGAATGAATGAATGAACGAAGGCTTTATTTCGAACATGTGCAAGTAGTACAAAAAAAGAAAAACAGCAAAGGAACAGTTAAAACAATATTAACTTAACATGTTCAAAAAGGAGTAGGAAGAAGCACTGCATGTCTGCTGTCTTAAAGGAAAATTGAACTTTGGTAGATTGTTGGCTTGTATAGTAACCTGGGCATGATATGAGTCCATGTGGTGGCCTTTGTTTTAGTGTCATTACAATTATTTTTGAGTACTATCTGGTTGTTTCTTCTTGGAGCAAAATTACTATGCACAAGTTTCCGGCAAACGCTAACTGACAGATCTACTTTTCAATTCAAATAGGACAATAGGAAAAGAAATGTTTCCTTTCCTCAAAAAATGGGTACCGGGACTTGTTCATGTTTGTTTATGCGCTAAAGTATTATGTTGGGAGCTGTTTTGCCACCCTATGGAAGTGAATGAAGAAATAGAAATAGTGGATTAGCAGCTCAAGGGATCACAGAGCAGCTAGCAAGGATGTTTCATCACCATGTGGGCTCACACCCAGGGAACTATACAACCCAACACTCTACCAAAGTTCAGTGTTGCTTTAAGGTGGCTACAGTAAATAGGCTCATTGCATCTTGACTCTAATCAACACCTAACTCTTAACTTAACTTAACTTAACTTAACTTACAACAATGACCAAAATAAGGTCTATCCGGCCCATTCCAAATATCCAGAAATAGCCTATTTAATACACCCAGAAAAAGATCTTTCTCCTCTCTGTGTCTTCTTTTTTGTCTTTTTAATTCTTTGCCACGCACTTCTGTCTCACATTACCTCTCTGTGGTTACAGGAGTAGTGTCACGGCACAATGGGTTTTAACTTTCACCTTGATAGTAACTGTGTGTGATTTAGGAACTGAAGCTGTACAGTCACACTAAGTGTGTTGATGACTGTGGTGTATACAGTAGCAGTACACACATAAACATCAGGCTTTCTTCCTAACATTGCCATCAGCTGTGGATTGTTTTTCAACTCACCTTTCTGAATGTGGTTTGACAGCCATACACTGTGCATTTCAGCTTCATTCGGGCATACTGAGCCCACCGCCAGTGGCCTCGTTAGTTGGTAGCCTTTTGTCATGTTATTCATCTAGAGTATATTATAGATAAATGGTAAAGCTATCTCTGATCTAAATAGCAGCCTAAACACAGGTGTTACTAAGGATATTAGTTATGGTTGAGTTCCATTTCAGTGTACCAGAGCTTTTCCAGTGGGCTACAGTGTCAAAACATACAGTGTTGTGTTGAACACCTTGTTGCAATTTGCGAAGCATTGTGCTTTTTTCTAATTACGGCAACTGAGAAGGCCAGTCAGTGCAGTCTTTACAAAGAATTCCCGGAGCGGGTTGATACTGGTTGTAATACTGTTTAATGTTACAAAACGCACACAAAACCACAGTCACTGCCTGTGTCATTTAAAAATATCAGAGAAAATGAAATTGAAGATGAGGTACACTTCCTCTTACGCTGTCCAACCTTACCGCCCTATCAGAGATGTAGCCTATAACTCCCCAAATTGTATGACCAAATTCAAGAAATCCCTGCCCTACCAGGATCTGTGCACCAAATCTATGATATCTATGATATTCTACTTTACATATTTTTTCACTCTGTATCTCTAAGTATTTGATAAGTGAATGTAATGATTTTATTTTTCCATATTTTTTTTGTGTACTTGTCATATCAGAGTGCTTTCTCAACACAAGTAATATTGTCATGGTAATCAAGCCATTCTGATTGAAAATTTTAAATATATATTGTATGTAATACAGCAGGCTACAGGTCCTGCTTTGTATATAGAGTACAGTATTTTCTGTGAGGCTATATCTCAAGTTTCAAATACACCTTTAGCATCTACTTTTACTGTTGAAGTGCCCATGTTTCTAAATACAGACCTGTCATTCTTTGTTTGTGTCAAACCAAACCATTTTTTGCACCATTCTGGCCTCTACTGTCACTTGGCAGTGTTTACTTTCATCATTTCTTCATAGACATGAAGATCAATTAAGTTTATTTTTGGGGTAAAGCTGCCTGGGTGGATGTTGGACGTTTCAAGCTGCTGACAGTGTTTATCTTCTCGGGTTCTTCAAAAGGTAAAACCAGACGAGGCAGGGCAGATATTTAGGGATTCAGATGAGCCAAAATTGTCAGGAGAACACTTTAGGCAGCTCAAATCATTCTTCCTTCTCTAATTGTAGTACTTACAAAAATTAATTTCTTTACCTCGTAATTTTATTCTTTGCTGCGGATTGTGTTAGATCTTGGTGAAAATCTGTACGTAGTTTTTCAAATGAAAAGGAGTGTGGAGACTACTCCCAGTATTTTGTCTTTATTAAGACAGTAAGAAGACTGAAGTAAACAGTTATATCATTTGTTACTTTGCTAATTATCTTTCCTTTGTAGCACCCAAACTTGGCTTCACTATTCCAGAAAAGCAAATTATATTGATATATGAGATTCACAATTAAAGTTGGGTATAAGTGCCGATGTATGAAAATGTGACTGTGCTAAACGAACATTTCAAACATTTGTTATAGCTGTTCTGAGCAAATATTAATTAATTATAATATAAATATATAAAATATAGATATTTTGAGTTGTGAACATGAAAAAGGACAGTCTGACCTTCTGAGGACACATGATGGATGAAACTTCAAACTAATGGCACAGATCTTTCCTCTTTTTACATGTCAGACAGTTGACCACAGAGTTGATACCATAGGAACAACTTATCACTAACTTTGTGTCTTTGTCACGACCATCAGCAACGTTTTGGAGCTCCGTGCTGACTTTTCAGACCAAACGGTACAATGTTGACTCACAAAGCATTTGGTGGTAAAATGGTATGGTTAATACTGACACATGTAACTTTGTGCTGTTTCTTTTGTGTGTCTTATCCAAGCAGATCACTTCGTGTGCCATACACAGCGTTACCCTTCCTTCCACAAAGAGCACAGGATGTAGCAAATGTACTTCACTTTAGTTCAGTACAGCTTTATGATATGCAGCACACAGTGGGTAACAAAAACAAGAATTTTAACACTTAGTACATTCCGCTCAACTAGCATGAATTGTGGCAAAGAAAAATACAGTAAACATCACAGAAAACATTTCTAAATAAAAATTGGAATGAATATTAATGTTGTCACTGGCTGATAAAAACCATGTAACACTAGGTTTGGTGACTTTCATGTTTTAACTTCAGAAAATTCCACCACCACCCGCAGTTATCAAACCTCTTGAGAACCTGTTGGATAAAATGAAAAATGCATGAGATAGATAGATAGATAGATAGATAGATAGATAGATAGATAGATAGATAGATAGATAGATTTACTTTATTGATCCCAAACTGGGAAATTCCCACGTTACAGCAGCATCAATAGAAACATACAGTAAAATTAAGAATAAGTACAATAAGTACAAGTCGTATACAATAAAGACTAAATATATACAATAAAGACTAAGTATATACAATAAAGCAGTGATATGCAGTGATGGGAATAATAGTGTTAAAATAAACAGCGCTACTAACTACTAACTAATTACTATTTCCATCGTTACAACGCCGTTACCCTTACTGACCCGCGTTACTGGCGCGTTACTGAAGCTACTCACTGAAGCTGTCATTCGACTTGGCTCTCAGACACCCGGCCACAGGAGCTGCAAAGGTGTTTTTTTTTTGTTGTTTGTTTTTTTTGTTTTTTTTCTTTGGCGAGGTAGGAGGGGAGGGGCGAGACAGCCACATAAGTTTTTATTTTATTTATTTAATTAAAAAGGGACAGTACATATTAATGAACATTGAATGTAAATATGTCAGATTGTAGCCGTAGGCTAATTTCCATAGGTAGTCCCTTGGCAGGTTGATGTTTACAGTAGATAAAAACACAATATAAGTGGTGATGATTGGCTTAAGTAGAGTAAGATTTCATGGTAAGCCAATCAGAGGCAGTGTTCAGTTTACACACAAGCCACACACACGGACAGCAGCCACACACACACTCAAACTATCAGAGGTAGGTTGCAGCAATGGCGAGTCCGGTACATGTTAAGTGTACATTTTGTCCCGGAGCGAAGTGTTTGTTCACGTCCGTCTGTCTATGCTGTTCTACTCTATGCAACTGGCTTGTGAAACCCACTCAGGAAAGAATCCAAATTCTTAGACATATTTACACTTTTTTTAAAAAGTAACGCAATAGTTACTTTCCCTGGTAACTAGTTACTTTTATAGTGGAGTAATTCCATTACTAACTCAGTTACTTTTTGAGAGAAGTAACTAGTAACTATAACTAATTACTTTTTTAAAGTAACGTGCCCAACACTGGTGATACGTGAGCTAGCTCATGATGTCATCACGCAAACTGTAGCAGGTTTTGAGCAGACGGTAGATATTGTCCTTGGAAGAGAGTTAGCATCATTTAATACAAGCAACACAAAAAGAAATCTTTCCAGCCTCCTCTCGCCTTAACCTCCATCACATCAGTGAGTGCCTGAAGTCAGAGGGAGACTGTGTCACTCAGATTAAAAACCAAACCAGAGGAGAGAGACTTGGCAGCAGAATTCAGCTCCAGTAAGAAAGTCAGCAGAGACCATGACAATGTTCCTCACGATTGGTACAAGTCACTCAACGTCTTGTATGTAGGTGTGATGTGCCGTGTCTGAGACATTGAGGACATTTTGTACTGTTGATGGCATTGTGGTGAGCCAATCAGTTTCATTTTGTACATGCTGGATATGATGTAAGTGCATGTCATTCCCCAAAAGTTCATCAAAGTTGACCCTGTGGTTTCTAAAATATTGATCGTGAAACCACACTTGACGGATGGACAGACAGAGCCCAGTCTAAAGTCCCTTTCCCTGACCTCCATTATAGGGGACAAAAATGAATGAATGAACCATACCAGCATTATAGCTCTCTGTGTTTTTCCCAAGGCAGCAGTGACATGTTGGTGGAAGAGCAGCACCGCAGAAGCTGCTGATTCGCCTGATGTGTCTGCAGAGGAGGAAGGAAGGCTTTTATTGTAGATAAGATATCAGACCACTAGTCCTGCTCTACTGCAGCATCACTGGGGCTTTTACACAGAGCAGGAAGAGAGAGAGACATTTGTGCTGATATGGGATCCGGTGTTTTCATGCTGGAGGGGGGTTAGATGAGTTGTTGCATATTCTAGTTTCTCCTGATCCCAAATAAAAGAGCCAGTCAACATTCACAACAAGGGTTAATCTGAGGATAAAAGGAACAAGGGAAAGTGAATGTGAAGGAAATTAATATATAATAAAAGTAGAAATTATACACATACTTTGTACAAAAAAGTACAAATGGGGCTACTTATAATTTAGTAAAGGTTTACATCGCATGTGTCACATTTTTTTAATTGAGGAATTGACGTATGATTATAGTTACACGTAATTTAACGAACATCTTTCTCCCTAGCTGTTTCCCCCTAGTTTCATACTAGCTGTGCATGTACTTTTTTAGGGGATTTTGATTTGTTTTATGTTTGTCATTCTCATTTCCCTGTTCTATGTACACATGTATAGTATTTGTAAAATTGTGATTTTGCACTTATGCTTATGGTTATACCTTTTCCTTTCTGTTTTTCACTGTTCATGTGAACACAACAAAAATAATTGAAGGAGAAGAGAGAGACAGAGAGAGAGAGAGAGAGAGAGAGAGAGAGAGAGAGGGAAAGAGAGAAAGTGTTAGGAAGTGAAGGACAGAGGAGGGGAACTCGTGTCAGGATCACGTGTTAAAGTTCAGTCTGTCCTGCAGGCTGGATGGGAGGACAGCAGTGAGGTAAGCTGCTTCTACTCCAGCAACCATTTCAATTCAGTTCAGCTTCTGGGGTTTTTGACTGTTCTTAGATGTATGGCATTGATTTGTTGTATATGGTCCTACATGCAAAAGGATTAAGCCATTACGTTTGACTTCTTGGCACTGATTTGGGACATTTGGCTCGTTGTCTGATTGATCTGAGTCTTTTGACACTCATTCATCATTTTGTTTGAATTGGCACCTTTGAAAAGGTCTTTAAAGATACACTACATAATATTTTGAAGTTAAAATGGTGTTTTATCAGCCCTAAAAGATAAAGTGTTGCTGCAGAAGAGAAGAGTGGCCAATTGGGATGTTAGGTATGCACACTCTTCATCCACAGGAAGTGAGGGGTTGAAATTGAAGCGTGAAATACAAAAGTGCCTCCAGAGAAAGCTAGACCCACCAGCATGAGAGATGTTCCCCTCTCTCTGTTGTCCGCAGGTTTGAAGCATCACAGACCGACTGGGTTGGTAAACATCAATGTGCCGCTTGTTGACATTACCTCATTGAAGTTTCATTTTTTCCAGTTTCCTTTGCTGCCTTTTAAAGCTGACAGTGTACCAACTGGCAGCTTTCAGATGTGTTATCTGTTTTGCTGCGTTTACGTTACATTTGATTCACGCTGAATCTGAGTTGCCTGGGGAAAAAACATTAACCTTGGCCTCCTAGTGGTGATTTAAAGAAGCACATGTAAGAATTGCTTCCAAACATTGTGTAATCTCCTTCTTGGCATCAAGAATTGCAGAGGGGTGTCAACACAGGTGGTAAACATGGCAGTGCTGTTAGGGTCATTTGTTTCTCACAGTCTTTCAGAAGGAGATCATATAATACTGTGGGATAACAAGAAGCACATGGACTTTAGCATCAGTATGAATGAAAAAACGCATTTGTTTTTCTCTGCCAGTGAAGATGTTCTCAGAAATGTATTGGCCTCCAGTTACAGCTGGATTAGTTCTTCCTATGTTTTTTTTTTCCTAGTTCATTCACCTTGACTGTAAGGTGAAGTACAGACACTGTAGTGCGTTTGGGTTTCTGCCTGCAAGATTTTGAACAAAAAGAATGACACCCTTGTCCTACATAGATGTGTGAATTAGGGGCACAGCATGTGACTCTGTGTGTGATGTAAGTTGGGGGCAGAGGAGGCTATCAGGGTCAGATGACCCCCGTCGTAACCATGACAACCGCATAGTCCCATCAAGTTGTCGTCGTCATGTGAGACTGTTAACAGGCAGCATAGTGGTCATGAGACTGTGCTAATGGTACAATGGCAATTGTGTGTGTGTGACTGTGTGTATGGGTTGTGTGTGAGGGAGAGAGAACAGGCAGGAGAAATGTATCAGAAAATGAATGAAAGAAGGCTGTTAATAGGTTTTTAGCACTATTCAAATAAATGAAAATGACAATATGAAACATCAACTTCTGCATTTTCCAACAAAGCCCCATAAAACTTCTTGCTCTGATAGCAGATTGCTCATGAGAGTAAACCCCCAAGATTAGACAGTCAAAAAAAGAACTGAAAGACTAAGAATAAATATTGCATTTTTGCACAGAAACACATTAATTTACATTTGGTAACATAAAAAAACACTGGACAGTCCAAAGTTGTGTTTGTATTCAACTCTTGAAGTCTTTTGTCTTCCTGTGCTGCTGCTTCTGCATTGAAGCTGCAGGATGCACAGCCCTCTAAACACAGCTCTCATGTAGCTCTGGACAGTCTTGGAAAATATGGATACATAAACAATAGAAAAAAATTTTTAGTCCTCACATACATTATTTTAATTGTGATATTAGTTATAGTAGTAATATGGTCTGTTTGACAGTTCTACTCTTAAACCACTGTCAGCATGCATCTTATTGAACACCAGCTAAAATCTTCAAATGGAGACAAGAACTTTGTGTCTGGAAATATTAACACATTTTAAAAATGAAAAGG
>OMLB01017964.1:0-12503 GCA_900302555.1 Myripristis jacobus
GAGAGAGAGAGAGAGAGAGAGAGAGGGTGTGTGTGTGTGTGTGAGAGAGAGTAACACAGAAAGAGGGACAGCCTGGCTTGTTTATTGTGTGAAAACCAGGCTGTTTGTCTACACAGCTATCATCCAAGAAGGTCACTGCTATCTGCTGCTACGTCTTTCACTGTGATCAGACACATGAACACACACACACACACAGACACACATGCACACTTCTCTATAGCTCTCTCCATGACTTATCATCAATGTCTTTCTCTTTGTTTCTCTTTAGAAAATCCCCCAACATATCATGTCCAGTGGACACACACACACATACACACAAACACACATACACACAAACACGGACGGTCCATCTATCTTCGTCAGAGCACACCTCCTGCCGGCAGATTATATCTCTGGCCTCTAAACACTCTGGCCTCTAAACACACTAGAAAGAAAGAAACCCCCCTTCTGCCACTGACAGGAATATTAGGGTGTGTGTGTGTGTGTGTGTGAGTGTGAGAGAGAATGATACCTGTAATTTAAAAGACAAAGGTGATGAAACTGCTTCATTTCCTCTGCTGGTAGTTACAATGATGTAATGTGTGGGTGTACATGTGGTGACACTGACATAAGGAAATGGTTTGGCATGTGTTTTCATGGCTGGTGCGGTGTTTTGTCCGTTCTTGTGTTTTGTGTCTAAGAGAAACGCTCTCTTCCTCTGGCTGGCATGAATTGTTTCTGCAATTGTAAAGTATGTTTGCTGGTTGTGTGTGTATGTGTGTATTATAGGTAACCATGGATTTATGATTAAGCCGGGAACAGCGAGGGATCCCAGTCTGACAGAGTGTGATACAGCGAAGAGGAAATGATGCAGGTGACACGCAGCACACACACAGGTAATGGGAAAAAAACTAGCATGAGAAGGTGTGTGTGTGATCTTTTGTTATAGTTTCTTTGTGTGCTTGACTTGTGTGTGTGCAAGAGGGGGCAAGGACCATTTGCTTTTTATCACCTGGAGAGGCAAAATGAAGACATAGTGTCAATGTAGATTTCTCCACCTTCATACGTGTGTGTGTGTCTGTGGGAGTGTGTGTTACAGATGTAAGTTTAAGCAGCCCAGTTGCGACATAACACATTACCATTTTACATTTCTGCAAACCCAGCAAATATACTGAACTCCCATGTGTGTGAGTGCCACCAAAATTTAGCTTGTAAGGTATTTAGCTACATTCATTTACTTCGCTAAGAACCTGTACTTGGTTAAGGTTAGGAAAAAGTTAGGATTAAGGTTAGAAAAAGCTTCGTCATTGTGGTTAAAGTTAGGAAAAGGTCATAGTCAGTGTTAATGAACATGGCTCTCGTTTGACTTGGGACTCAAACCCCGGTCTGCAGAGAAAGCGTCCTTTTGATTGTGACATCCACCACCCCACACATCTCCTGACACAGTTGCTTTATACATCATGAAACCTGAAACATGATGTTTCAGTTTATCCTTGGTTTGCAGAAATGTAAAATACCAACATTATGTCCTGGTCATTGGACTGCTTTAAGATTAAGTGAGAGAAGGAATTTATGGTGCCTGTGTACATATGCAAGAGGTACATGGGAAGCTATTCAAGAGCTGTGCTTTGCTCTGCATTTGTGTGTGCAGATATGCCTCTGTGTGAACATACCTGTGATTACATATGGCTGCGGGTGAGTGTGTGTTCATCTGTGCATCACGTACAGTATAGCTGTGGTAATATTAGTGTTTTTATTACAGCTATTAATCATTGAGCAGCCTAGCTGTTATGCCCTCTCTCCTCTTTCCCCCTCTCTTTTTTCTGACAGTCAAGCACAGCTCACTTTTTAAATCATATTCACTATCAGCGCCTGTCACATATTCCTGCTGTGTGTGTGTGTGTGTGTGTGTGTGTGTGTGTGTGTGTGTGTGCGCTTCTGTCCTTATGAGGACCAAGCATAGAAAAAATATGGAGGCACCAGCCCATGACACCCTCAGTCCTCACTTTCTTAAGGGTTACAATGAAGGTTCTGAGCAAGGGATATTACTGGAGTACAGAAACGGCTTAGAGGCAATGGAGAAACCTCACAAGGATTGCAGTAAAAGTGTGTATTTGAGTGCATCAGAGCATTTTGAATATTGTGAATGTATTAACGTGTGCAAATACTTCCAATCCAGTATTACGTATGTCATCTCTCTGTGTTATTTGAGATGGGTGCCAGCATCACTAATCTCCCCTCTGAAAGTGAGTGCAAATCCAACCAAAATGAAAATCCTTTTGTAAGAACTGCTTTACCACTTTGACTAAATTGGGGTGAATATCACTTTGGAACATCTGAAATCTCACATTATTCAGGATAAGTGCGAAGGACCGGGTCGACATGAGGATAATGATGGTTAAAGAGTCTTCTAATAGGGATTAAGGTTTTACTTTGACATGGTACTAATACAAAACAGGCCTGCAGAAAGGAAAGCAGACTGAGGAAAATGGTAATTTGTGTCTTTTTAAAAGCTGTCAAGTTTGGGAAATATGTTGCGAGTTTGTAGTTTTTATCACCAAGATATTAGAGCTATTTTACAATGGCAAATGACAATGTGTCAAAAAGAAATAGTCTGCAGTTTGATTTAATGGACTATTGTTTGGTTTCCTTGCCTCAAAGACCTATGAGCTAACTCAGTGATAGATAATCAGCAGTGCTGGTTCTTTATTTTGTGCACATATTCAAATCTTGGCATGACAACAGAATTAATTTACATTCAAACAATAACTCTGAATTTCTAATATTAAAGGATACCGCACATTAACTATGTACAACCTTGGTATGGACGTTTATGTGGTAGTGAAGTAACAGTGGTAAAATACAACCAAAAAGTACATGTCTCCATCTGTTTTCTGCAGATGGAGCCATATTTTTCTAAATGTGTTCATTGTCCACTGTTCTGTTTCAACAGGCATGGGGACGAGGCACATTTCCAGGACCAAACCCTGCTGAATGATCACGTATTGCAGCACTGATTCCAGTGAAGTTAATAGAAATAGAAAGAATAATAGAAATTTTTTAACTAACTCAAGTCATTTTTCCAACATTTGGTTTTATCATACTCATCCAATTTGTTAGGAAGAAAACAAAAACAAGATTATTAATTCGATTTGTAAAATTCATTATCTGAATCTATTTATGAGATCACGAATCAATCTGAGCATCAGGAATGAGCTTCTTCTGCAGGATGGCAGGGCTCAAGTGACGAACGCAGCCATCCAGGAAGAGACATGCATGCTGTTCCTTTGTGCTGAAAGGAGCCAGTTGAGGTGGTTCAGGCATCTCATTAGCATGCCTCCCATCCTCTTCCCTGTGGAGGTGTTTTCAGGCACGTCCAACTGGGAGGAAAATGCAGGGTAGACCCAGAATGTGCTGAGGGGAATACATATCCCAGCTGGCCTGAAAATGCAGTGGGATCTGCAGTGAGGAGCTGGCAGATCTTGTCATGGAGAAGGACTCCGGGGCCGCCGCTACAACCCAGTTCAGGATAAGCAGTGGATAATGGATGGATGGATCATAGTTAACCATAGAATTTCATTTGGGCCAGTAAGATGAATCTCTGACAATATACCCTTTCAGATAGACAGCACTGGACACTCTTCTCTGTTACAGCTCTAGCTTGTCATTTTGACTGGTAAGACGTGTGCCAGCTTGTGCTTTTGGTCGACAAGACCTCCACTTTTACATAAATATCTGCCTGGTGCAGCTGTAAGGAAGCAGTATCAAGATATAATTCATGCTCAAATGGGAACCACGTTTCTTACAGGACTTAGTCAATGTTATTGTCATAATACTAACATACAGGTTGGAGTGATGTGATTAAAGCCACAGCAGAAACAACTCCATTCTTTTGTAAGTTGTCTTAGTCAAAGAACACCAAGTTAGTCGAAGCTCAGTAGAAGCAAGCTTATAGTATCAGATGAGTGTTCATTCAAGGCCTTTTAAAGAAGTCAGCATTAGTTAGAAATCCCTTGAATAAGCTCTCATTTGATTTGCAGAGTTTGTCCACCTCTGGTGAATCCATATGCATACAAGGTTGATTTTCAGTATTGACCTCCTGTCTCTCTGAACAGCTCCTAATTGAATGAACTCTGTTGATTCAGAAAAGATTGTTTACTGAGGTTTGGAACCAAACTGAGATCCAGCCCCACTCTAAGCACCCACTCTAAAGTATACTGTACTTTCTGAATGCTCCTGATTAACCCAGGGTTCAAGACACAATGTTTAGAACAACTCACAAAGCATTGTCTGAATGAACTTTTGGACTTAATTATAATAAAATCAAATTGTGCAAAACTGATTTGAATAGAGCCTCAAAGGGTTCACATGGTAGAAAAAAGTAACTGATATGTAAACCCATGGGCCCAGTTTGCAAAAATCCATTCTCTAAAATTTGTTATCTTTAGCTTCAAATTCATAATCTATGCTTTCAAATTAATAAACTGCATATGAATTACAATTCGAATATGGCTACTATGGATTTATTAATTTGAGGATTTGTGTGTAGGGGTTTCCACATTAATTATTTTTCCTACTACCTCTGTAGATTTATTAACCTTTTTTCTTTAGTTACCTGACACAAGACAAAGATTAGATTTGCATCTCAGCATTGTTCTAAATATATGGGTACCAGCAGAAACAAGTTTCAACCCTTTGTTTCACAGAATACATATGCTATAGTTGCTCCACAGGTCTTCAATTATAAAGTGTAGCTGAGCAAATTGTAAATATTTTTACTAGTCAAATATGAACTACATTATCCCCTCTGTTTGCCTGGTCTGACTTGCAGATATCGAGCTTTGCTTTTCACCGGAAGACTGTTAATCTCCTCGCACAGTCTCTATTTTATTCTATGAGCTTTTTCTCTCAACATGAATAAATGCTGGCTGTAAGATAGTTGTAGCCACAGGGTCTATAGTGAAGTAGGACACAGACTCAAGAGGCTTTGCTGAAAATCCCATCGGTGGACATTTATTGACATGTGCAACTAGGCAATATGCAAAGTCAAAAAAAACTACTAAGAAAAAAACTATTAGCATAAGTAACTGATAATAAATGAACTCAAAACCACACACACAGTTAAAATAATAGCACAGGCCTGGCCTCAACAATGCCTCATTTTCTCTCTCTGGCATCTCCAGACGACTGAATTTATAGTTACATACCACTCATCAAGCTGTATTAGGCCCTAACCATCCTCACTACAGGGATGGGCATCTTAAACATCTCGAACACAGCAGTGAGTACATACTGTACATCATCATTATTACCAGAAACTCAAATTTCCCAATGCACATGAATGCACCTCTTTTCCTCGATCATCTGTGAAGCATAAATGCAATCCAAACAAAACCCATAAACAGTTTCTCCCTCTAACATGGTAGCTTCTCTGGTCTTGTGATGCTGACATCGTGGCCCCCCCTCCCAAACAATGATTTCCCATGAATGGTAAGAAACAAACAGAAGACAAGGGAATTTTTGTTAATTTGCTAGTGTTGTAACCGGTGTAATGTGAATAACAACTAAATTAAGTGATACAAAAATGTTTGTTTATCACTACTGCTTCAACCTTAGATTAAGAGTGATGGAAATGTTAACTTAAATATAACGCCAAACACAAACAGACCCAGGATAGTAATGTTTACCGGTGCCATTAATTCATGGAATTGATAATGGAAGTAAACAAACAAAAGGTGTGATAATGAGATGGTTAAAAAATGAACAGGTACATAAGTGACAAATGGTGTTGTTAAGCCCACTTTGTCACACTGGCGTAAGAGGAAGCACCATTCCTACCAATGGTATCCATAAGAATCAATGCAAAAAACAACAACAACAACATAACAAACAAACAAACTGTTCTCTAAAGGAAACACAGGTGACGTCATGGGTAGGACAAAAAAATAAAAGCAGGTCGGATAGAGAGGACAGGTTTGTGGCTAAAATGAATCGGCCATTACTGAGGGCCCCTGGATCTTTTTGGAAAGCAGGCTCTGGATAAACTGAAGAAACGTAGGAGTGGAAGTAAATGCTGATCATGTGCAGAACTGGTAGAACCATTGATGGATTATTATTTTTTTTTGTTAATTTATTTTTTATCTATTTTTTTTATGAGACAGCAGGGAGAAGAATATCCTGCGTCCCCTTCCAGTCTTAGCAACCAATGAATCACCCTCTCAGAGTTTGCACCTAAATGCTCACGTTGCACACAACAGCCGGGGGAAGGGAATCTGAAGTTTAATAGCACACAGCAAACACACCATCATGGACTCATTACATTTGAAATAAGTCATCATAAATGTATTTAAATGTGTAGAGGGACTTCTAATTCAAATGTTCCAGCCAATAATTATGTTTTGTCAGAGAAATTTGCTTTACTAAGTGCTAATTACTTTGCTTTTATCCTCCATTTTTTAAAAAATGCAAATAGATTTCAACCTAAATTTCATTTTTTGAGGATATTTTATCACAGCTATTATTTCATGCTTCTGCTGCAGGGAATACTGCTGCTCTGCTGCGCGTAAGATATTGACCATGTAGCATAGCCTCCAGAAAACGACCAAGAGGTCAGGGAAAACAGCTTGATTCCCTCTTTCATTCCTACAGGAAGGGACAGAGGAAGAGGATGATGGAGAGAAAGAAAGAGTCGGAGAGACAGAGAGTCAGAGGTTGCCGCTGAGTGACAGACAGAAATGGGAGAGAAAAGCGATAGATCTTGGGAGACGATACCAGAGAGGGAGCGACGGAGTCAGAGAAAGAGTGTGATGGTGAAAGTGACAGAAACAGGGAGAAAGAGCTTCAGGGACAGAATCAAAAATAGTCAAAGAGAGACAGAGGGAGGGTGATGGCAGGAGAAGGAGAAACAGAGTCAATGTGTCTTTTCCCAGAGTACCAGATGGGCTCAGAGTCCGGCCCCGACCATCCACTAGTCTAAGCAGAAAGACAGAAAGGGGGATGAGACAGGACAGGACCACCCAGCTATCACATCACATCCAGACACTTTGATTCACCAAGGGCCAGCGTATTTACATGTCTGCACCGTGCAAAAGCCCCACAGCAGGTTTTTTTCCCCACGTCAATGAGATTTAATGGCTGGTGAGTCATCCTCATCCATGACAGACATCATCTTTGTCTGGCAGCTCTCTCAAACTTTATAAAATTCAACTGTTGGGGCTTTGAGAGAAGTTGATGGGCATTTTGCATTGGTGGCCGTGCATTTTCGTTGTTTGGCATGGTCTCACAGTGAAAAGTTCATGGTACATTGTCTGCTGCTGGAACAGAAAGACAGACCTCCTATACAGAACCTTTACATATGCATACATTACACTCTGTCTTGACATCTAACGTCAAACCTGTTCACACAACGATGATAAAGTCATTCACCGAACAATTCCCATGACCCTCTCCATTTTTCTTTGCATGGAAAGATTCAAAGACGTCCCAAGGCAACCTGGAAGTGCTGTTTCCAAGCCGCATTCACTGAGCTGCTGCCACAGCCTTTAATAACCTCAAATGAGAACGTATCACTTGCAAGCTAAGATTTGGAAAGCACCCCAAATGTTGCATATTCATGAGGCATTTAACTGATGTTTTGCCCAGTTCTGTTCCATTACCATATCAGGATATCCTCAAAGAAGGATTTAACCTTGTTGTGAGCCTCCTCTGATCTTGTTTGTCACCTTTAATCAAAAATGCTAATTGACTTGAGCAGAAAAATCAATTGTAGTTTGCCTTGTTGTACTGCTTCTTTTTTCTTTTGCGCCAAATCCCCCTGTACTCCTTTTTCGTTTCGTCTTTTTTCACTCCTTCTGCTTAACATCTCTTTGTTTGTTTCTTTGGCCTAGCTCTCTCTCTATCTCTTTCTCTCCGTCTCTCTCTTTCTCTCAATAAAGGGATCACTGGTCACCATCCTAAGGACACCATGTCTGTCGTGCCCATATGCACAACAAGCAAAATTAATTAGTCGCACGTTATGAATTCAAAGGAGAGTAAATACAGGCCTGCCGCAGCAGAGATAAATAAATAAATGGAAAAAAGAAAAACATCGGTTAACTGTTGTGTTGTGGAAGTTGTGTGTGTTGTGAAGGTCCACTTGAATCCTCGTTTAATTACAGCCATACTTCACAACTCCTTGTCTCTCCTGCCTGGGAATAAATGAAACCGTTCTAGAAGGAAACAAAACAAAGAGAGAGAGCTGAGGAGAGGGAAGGAAAGTGAGAAAACAGAAATAGAAAGGGGAAGGCTGAGAGAATGTTGCAAAAAAAAAAGAGGTGAAAAGAGATAATTGGAAGAATAAGAGAGATGAGTGAAGTGGTGAGAGGACAATAATGGGAGATATAAAAAAAACAACAGAATGAGAAGATAGATGAATGGAGGATGGAGAGGAAAGAGAGATGGACTGACAGAGAGAAGGAGAAGGTGAGATGAATTGAAGGGAGTGGAGCGCCGCTGGCTGATCAATCTTCAGGACTTAATTATTTTCTTCTTCTTTAGACATTGCTTTCTCCCCTGCATTGTTCTATCCATCACATGAGGGGATGGTGCACAGCCTGAAGAATTAGACCACTATTTGTCCTCACCTCTTTGAGAGTAACGCTGGCTTCCAGATGAATGCGGACGTCACTTTGTACCGCAAGGCTGGAGTCAATTTTCCTCCCACCTCGGCCAATTACAAATGTAACGTAAAGCTGCCATTCATTGTTCAGTGACAACGCTTGTGCAGGCCGTGATGTCTTCCAAAATTATTTCAGGGAAGATAGGATATCGCTGCTGTCCAGTGAAAACCATGTTTCTCCAGAATATTAATGTTTTAGAGACTACAAAAAACAGTCTTGATTTTAACTCGATGACTATCCATTTTTCAGTGTACGTTAGGACGGAGGTGAGCTGGCGGGTAGCAGATGGCACTGTCACTAGGGCTTTGCCACGATTTAAGTCCTGTCTCAAGCAAGAGCCATGTTTGTTTTGAGCTAACATTAGCCAGCTAATATTAATGAATGTTAGCTGACACTTCGTAATGTTAACCGTGACCTTTTCCAAACCTTAACCAAGCACTTTTGGTGGCTAGCAAAGTTAAGGAAAGTGGCTAAATAAGCTAACGTTAGCTGGTGTTTGTGCATGTGTGAATGTTTACATGATGTTACATCATGTTGACACAGGCTCGACCACAGTGGCTATCAGTGTAAATATTTTTGTTCTTAAATGTTGACATAGGGTTGTATAACTTTCTGGACCCACAGGGGAGCAGGTTAATACTCATATTAAACATAGAAATCCCCCAAATTGGAGATACATGGGTTTCACCAGACAGTGATACTATATAAAAGTTTTTCTTCTTATTATTATTATTTTTAATAGTTATTCCACAACCTGAATTTGCTGGCGTGTTAACAGTATTATGATGTTAACACGGGCTCCGCCACATTGGATAAAAGTCTAAATGTGGATATGCAACATATTTTTGGTTCATAAATGTTGACATTTCGACATATTTGTTGGTTTGCAGAAACATAAAACTTTTTGTTGACGGAGTTGTTAATTTTGTAAAGGTTTCATAACCCAAATGGTTGTAAAACATTCTAAGTAACTAGGTTACTTCAATAAGATAAGTGTGTAAACCGTTGCAAAATCAAAACTCTTATACTATAACACCTTTGACAAATAAATAACCAAGCCTCACACTGTAGTATGTTTAGAAATAATGAAAAATGAACTTATTTTACTGAGAAAATGTATCAAAGTCAAAAAATCAGCACAGTTTCCCTTTTTTCAATATCAAAATAACACACTGTTGTAACAGTATATCACCTGAATGACTGAATAACTTCTCTGTAATTCAGAATCAAAATCATATGCACAATAACACTCAAATCAGTGGGCCCACACTCACCAAACACGCACACAGTCACAAGCCGGCAAACTAGCACCTGATGCAGGCCTGATGTGGAGCTTGGGAGCGGTGAGTCCTAAAACAAAATGGCAGCTTCACTCAGAAGAGCAAAAAAATAAAATATGGTACCTTATTGAGAGTTGCAGGTCCAATCTCCAACTTAAACGGTGCCTCTGACTAGGGTAAGATGACGCAGCGAAGTCCTAAACGCGACAAGGTCCGCTGAGAGACAGGTGATGACGGTCGGCAGCACACAGCAGTAACTGTAAATCCTTCAAGGTTTCCAGGTCGGGAACAGTGGGGAAAAAACAAGGCTCTGATGTGCGCTGGGCTAGCTGCAACATGCCCACGAGTGCAGTCAATGTGCTAATGACTGCTACTTCACACAGCTATATGCTAATACAAGCTATTTTACAATGCGACAAATAAAGTCTCTCACTTCCAGGCTAAAAGTGTCTTCTTTAGTCCACAGAAAATATGTACATAATGTTTTAGCAACAGACTGTCGAGTAGATAGTCTTAAAAACATACAACTATGCACTTCTGCTAAATACATTCACTTGCCATCACTTTTTCTTTCAGTCAAGCCACCAGCATAGCATCAGTTCACTTCCTGTGTACTTCTCCGCGGCCTAAACTCCTTCATCCAATAAATGACCTCATACACATACGCCACTTCCTCTTACTCTAATTAACTTTCAAAATAAACAACATTTATAACAATGAATTTGTACTTTTTTTTTTTAAACATATTTATACTGTGACATCTGTTAAGCTTAAATGAAATTGCTTTTTAAACCATTTTAATGATTAATTTGTTAACCTTAATTAACTTTCTGTTGGACATAAATTTTATTAACATGGATGTTTTTTTTTGTTTGTTTGTTTTTGTGTTTGTTTTTGTTTTTTTAACCTGATTACACTGGAAATGCATAATGTGACCACATAGTGATGATATATTAAAGTCTTGTCTTCTTTTTTATAGACATTGCACCACCTGAATTGGATGAATTCAAAGTGGCAAAAAGCGCTGGAGAGTCAAACCTCAGTTACATGGCCCATCATCTTTTCTTCACTGATTCTACCTGTTTTTAAAATGGCTTGAGAATAATAATTATAAAAAGAGACTGATCCTATAGAGAACTCACTTGTCCCAAAAAGCACCATACATCCTTTCTATTTCCACTTGATGACTGTCCATGGGAATTGTCTTGAAACAATCACTTGATCAGTTATTCAGTTCAGCTGGGTCATTAATTTTTACTGCAACAATCGCTTTATCATGCTATTCTTACCCTAAGAAGAAGTGGCTCAGTGCACTGGAAGTTCACTTAGTAGTGTGGTGCACTGGAAGTTCACTTGAATGAGTGCATGAAAGAATACAGTGAATGATTTAACAATAGGGTGTGTGAAAAAACAATGTTTGAAGAACAGTATTTGTTAAAGTAATCCATACTTGCATGCTAGAAATATTTAAATTGATTAAAATCGACCTTACATGTAAAGACGTTCGATATAATTATGTGCAGCAGTTTAAACATGGCCCCCTGTGTTACCTCTCCATAAATCAAACATCTTTTTCCTCTTTATCGCCCATACTTCCCTCTATCACGTTAAAAAGTGGAAGTTGGCCAGCTTCCTTGCTTTCATGCCCCTCAGGCAAAGCTGTGAGCATGAATCAAGATAGTAGCCTTGGAACAGCACTAGTTTCAAGATAGCAGCATGTGGCTCGGATTGAAACTATACTCTATCTCAATATTGTCGCTTTACCCCCCAACTTTATCTTCATTACTTGTCACAGTGCGGAGTCACTGATAAGATGTGTGAATGTGATGCACAGTGCGATAGCATTTTATAACAAGATCTTTTGAGGTTTGTTTTCATCTTCAGTGGACTTTGGATTTGGGGCTTTGTGTGCGTCGGTTCCTCCACACCCTGCAGCACTTTGAAGTATTGTGTTTCATACAGGACAAAAACTGGCGTGGAGTGCAACTAATTTGTGTGCGTATGGATGCATATTACACTTCATCATGTACACCATCAAACATCAGAAATGTTTATTCAGCTGTATATATTTGACAAGTAATGGGAAATGATGCACGAGTGTGCACTAGTTGACTTTTTCAAGTTCTTCTCCAGTGGAGAGTGACAAAGTTGAACACAGCACTGAGACTAATATGCTTTTTCCAGTGTGTGATTGCACTGTGCCATATATTCATTATGGCTACTATTACTATGGTATGTGTACCTGGTATGTGCACAATGAGTACAGTTTGATGAGATACAGTTATGCTAGATGTGTGCTGGTCAGAGGAGAAAAGGTGTGAGTCATTGTTATGCAAGTGATATACTGACATCCTGCTGGGTAATTTAATGGCAAAACCAAAGGTTGACGACGCTGCACCATGCCCATAGTAGGCTGCACAGTCCTTATGTAAGGGAAAAACAAAACAAAGTATTAAAACATAAAATTAAATAAATATAAAATGAAAAATAAATAAATAAATAAATATATATATATATATATATATATATACAGTACAGGCCAAAAGTTTGGACACACCTTCTCATTCAATGCGTTTTCTTTATTTTC
>OMLB01017965.1:0-10190 GCA_900302555.1 Myripristis jacobus
GTCTCTTTAACCCTTTCACGCATAGCGGTCACTACAGTGGACAGCTAAAAAGACAGTCTAAAAGTCATTTTCTCCTAAATGCAATGGTTTCTATGGCAGAATTGCATATCAGCTGTTAGAGTGCTCTCTGCTGCTCCCCTACATTGAGGTTTATGCAGAGACGGTCAGTTCTTGTTGCTGAAAACATATTAATACTAGTAGAATGACATGGTAATACCAGTCCTGCATCCTGAAAGAAGTATGGAGACTCACAGAAATATTCATGCCCTAAGAAGCGTAAAAACACATAAGAATTCATCCTGCTACTTCCATAAGCAGTCACATCATCAATAAACACTAGTGACCCAGTTCCACTGGCAGCCATACTGTACATGCCCATGCCATAACACTGCCTCCACCATGCTAGACAGATGATGTGCTCTGCTTTGGGTCATGAGTTGTTTCTTTCGTTCTCCACAGTTAATCTTTGTTTCATCTGCCCAAAGAACCTTGTTTCAGAATCAGCCAGGCTTTTTTAGATGTTTTTTGCAAAGTCTAATTTGGCCTTTCTGTTCTTGAGTGACACCAGTGGTTTGCACCTTGATGTACACCCTCTGTATCTATTTTCTCACAAACGTCTCTTGACTGTACATACACCTGCCTCCTCAAGAGTGTTTTTGACTTCCCTGGATGTTGTGAATGGGTTTTTCTTCACCAGGGAAAGAACAACAAGGTTGTTGTTACCTGTCTGATAGCAACACCTTTTTTTTTTTTTTTTTTTTTTTGGAGCTTAATGATGGCCTCCTTCACTTGCAAAGACACCTCTATGGATCGCATGTTGAGGGGTCTGATAAACAGCTACCAAATGCAAATAAAAATGCTCCAAACCTGTTATTTCCATTTATTTTTCTTTTATTATTTGTCATGGAATAACAAGGGAAAAGGCCACACCTGGCCACAAAACTACTTTTTAGTCAACTATCCATTTAATTTTGAGCCTCTGAAAATAGGGTGACAATGTAGGCAATAAAACTGGCTGTAATTCCAAAATGGTAAATGCCATATTTTTGTTCAACCCCTTAAATTAAAGCTGAAAGTCTGCACTTCAATCAGGTCTTGATTACTCCATTTCCAATCCACTGTGGTGGTGTAAAAAGGACAAAATTATGAATATTGTGTCATTGTCCAAATACCTATGGACCTAATTATACGGTCCCAGTGATTACAAGTTCTTTCCCTTATAAAACTATGAATTAAAGATTTAGCACAGTCGATTGGGCTAGATTGGGCTAATTGATTATGAGTAACAATTGAATATACTTCTGCTGTTGGCACTTATTCTCTTGCTTATATTCCTCATTGCATATGCAATCTCTCCCTCTGTCAATCAAATGAGCTCTTTCTCAGTTCAGTGTCATATGTTTTATTGGTATGTTACTTTTACATTGCTGCTAAAACTTAACTGTTACAGTTCATCCTTGCTCTTCCATTTGTACTTACATATGTGTGTGTGTATGTGTGTGTGTGTGTCTGACTGTCTGTCTGTCTGTCTGTCTTTGCACTGATTTTCACCCCAGACTCTATTATGCTAGTGTGCAATTTGCATGTGTAAGACACAAGCAACCTCTCGACTCCCTCTATGTCTCAAGAGCTCACCCCAGCAGCCAGAGGCACCTCCACCTCCAGATGATGTAATCTGCGTCTTTCAGAAATAGAAGCCGATCAGCAAGTTAAACAGAACTATTTGTAAATGAAGAGAGTGGTGTGCTACACCATTTTTATTTTGCTTGCAAATGGTGGGAGCAAGTGTTAAAAATGGAACAAATTCATACTACAGACCACATAGAAAAAATTACTTTCATGATTTGTGGCTACATAGTGTATTTAACACAGATTACAGCACAAAGGAACACAGCACATAGAAGAGAAAGAGACCACAGCAGGAAGGAAGAAGCCTTGCCAGCCAGTGAGGACTGGTGGTGTAGCCATGTAGCTGTATTTAACTCATCACTTTTGGAGTTCAAGGATGCCAGGAACTGCATTTGGCACTGTGCTCTGAGCCGAAGCTGGGAATCCCATCAAAGTGTATAGGTGCACTACACGGTGTTCATAGAATCACTTTTAGATAACACTCGACAGCATTCAGACTGCGCTTTCCACCTGAAATCTGCACTCCTCGTAGCAAGTGCTTTGCTACTGCAGCAAGCTCATGACAGGAGCACAGCGGAGATGTAGGCTGAGACTGGGGTGCGCAGCGCAGAGCGGATCTGCACAACATAACTGTTTTGAGCTTGATTCATGCAGGGGAAAATGCAATCCGCACACAGCCGGTGCTGCAGGTGGAATCCATGTCTCTCCATAGGAAAGAATGGTGTTTTTGCAGAAGATGCTCCACAGTCTGAATTACTGTGTAACCTCTAAGATCTACCGTTATCAGGAACCAACCGAGGCCCAGGACTCGACAGAACCAGCTGCGTGGTTGCCAGATTTGTGCCACTTTCAACCATCTTGTGCTGCCTTGTGCCCATGTCGTCAGCTTTATGTGTTAAAAAATAATTTACACAATTATTTTGACTAGACCTGTATTCTTCTACATAAAACACAATCATTTGATTCAACTTTGTTGTAGCAACAGCTAGTCCATGCAGGCTACTGTTTTATGTTTTTGTTCGTATATAAGTTGAATATAAGCAAAACTACATTTGTGGTAATAATTATGCTTAAACATTATATATATGTCACTGCTGTGGTGGTGCAATTGTGTATTATTACACAGGGACTTAACTCCAAATATATTCCATTACAAATGACAACTTTATTATAAATTCTGGCAGTTCAAAAGCTAGGCACCAGCCCGGCGACCACCTCTAAAAGTTTGTTTATGCATATGAGCTGAACTGCAGTTGTACAGTAGATAAGATATGCCTTGTTCTCACTGCATCTGCTTAAACCGAAGCTTGAAGTTTATTCTGTTTATTCTGTAAGTAATAGTTCTAGCTGTGTTAAAATGGGAAATCGTCATTTATCCCACACTTTTGGTGTAAAATAATTTTTGAAAATATGCCTCAGATGGCATTCTTGGGAGCATTAAAACGTTTTTCAAAAGCTTTCAGTTTGACTCTCTGGATTTGCAGAAATCAAACGTTACATGCACCGACTTTTCTCTGGCCGCTTTTTTGGAAAAGAGGCGTCTCTCTCTCACTGTGTTTCAGGTGTGCCATGCCCCTCTCTGAGTGCTTGGATCAGCCCCACCTGAACTTCATTTGATCAGCAGTGGAGCTGCCTGTCAACCACCAGAACCAGCACTCACCATCTGGCCACTGAGCTGTTGGGCTGCTGCTGTTGAAACTCAGTGTCTTTAATAGCACCTTGATGCAGCTCGGTTTGCTTATCATTTGTCTTTGCTGACTAGTTTGTAGAAGTGCCTTGAAAATGTTGTCTTGATAACTCAAAGGCAGCCTTACAGGGGTTCTCTGCCATTTATTTTGCTCCTCCTCGTTTTCCTGTTGTTGTTTTTTTTGTTAGCCAGGCAGCTTAGGGTTGTTTTTCTGCTGGATTCTGCAGACCTGATTGAGCATTCATTTTCTAGTTAATGTGGGTTTTGTTTACGATTTTAGCCTTGGAGATCCTGACTCCTTATTTGCTTCCATTTTTGCAATTTTGGTTGGTTTATCTCTGTGTTCATCATTTCAGGCAATAAATGTTCACTTCAGTGTTACAATTAAAGTGTTTCCGCTGCCTTTTCTTGCTGTTGTGGTTCACTTTTGTGAAGGTTTTGGGTAAAGTTATTCCATGTTCCTCCAGACATTCAGTAAGGGTCCTAACACCAAGGAAAAAGATCAGTGCAGTGCCCACACCTTGCTCAGGGGGAGTGAAGGTGTCTTTAATAGACTGCTTTAATCTTAGTTTTTATCTTCAGATTTGTCTCATTACATCTGTCTTTCTCTCCTTTGGGATCCATCTTTAAAAAATTGAACTTTCTCATTCCATTTCACCATCATCAGCTTAGTTATCTCACCTTCTTTTCTGAAAAAAAAAATAGTTTTAGGTTCTTCAAAAAATGTTTTTTGAGTCACTATCTGCTCCATATCTGTGCGTTTGTGCTTGCATCTGTGTATGTGAATTTTTCAGCGGTGTCAAATTTGGTTAAATTTTGTAGTACAGCTCCCTTCCTGGAATTCAAACTCTGTTGTGGCAGACGAGTATCTGTGCATCAGTGATCCTGAAAGCAATGCTGTAGGGAGACATAAAAAAAGTGGTCTCATGTGAGATATCCCATACCTGGCACAGTAAAAACAAATCTTACACAGAATGAGACAGGGCCCACTCCTGGACACAGGCCTGCAGGTTGTGCTCACAGGTGGGAACTGGGTGGCTGCGTGGGTGACTCCTGTAGCTCCAACAGGCACAGCCCAAATAGGCAGCACAGGTGTGTTACCTTTTAGAGTCACATCCTCCAAGATGAAAGGCAGAAGTTGGGTGCAGTGCCCACTGGGCAAAGAAGAGGGGGCAGACAGATCTAGGTGTTGAGCACCTTGGCAATGGATACATTGGTTTGGAGCCTGAGCTGGTGCATTAGGTACCAACTAAATATATGGAAAAGGAAAAAAAAAACAAAAAACAATACAATAGTGTCTTAGTGAGGAGTTTTGCCACCAAGAGCCACCAATACAGCTTCAGTGTGCCTTGGCATAGATTCTACAAGTCTCTGTAACTCCATTACTAAGACACTTTATGTTGGATCTTCCTTTAATTTGTTGCCTGTCTGTAGTTGGGCTTATGTGTAGCACAGCTTGTCTCTGGAGCTAAACTCATTGAAAAGGGGTGGCCTCTCTCCTCAAAAAAGCAGGTGTGAGTCTATTCACAAGTCGGGGGCTGGCTGAGAGTGTCTCCTCAGGGGTAGAGACCTACTATAAAGCAAGATTAAAGGGTTGGCCAGCTACCATTAGGCTTAAATCAGAGCTTTTCTTTCTTGTCACAAAGATACTTACAAAGGTACTTACATTTAACATAGCTTGATCGCCATGGTAACTTCACACAGACAATGTTTAATCGTTTTCAGAATGTTGTTTTTCAATTGTTTCTCAATTTAAACATGCACCAGACAAATATCTTTATAGCTTGTTTAACATCACACCGTTCACATTTTTCTGACTGAATGCAGCCTGTTGCTGGCTGTTTTTGAACGCCACGCTTTTGCCGAGATACAGCACTCACAACTGTCAGTTTTAAAACAAACATCCAATTACAAAAGAGAAGGTATGGGGCCTTTTTGGATTAAGAAAAAAACTACAACAGTCTGGTTTCAAAAAAAAAAAGCCTGGTGGAAGACATTCTAATCAAACAGAGGTTCAGAGGAGCAAAACCAAAATCAGTTTCTTGTCTCAAAAATTCTCAGAGGTGAATTTAATGATTAAATAAGAGCCAAAATTTATTAAAATAAACAAACAAAAAAAACACAACTGGCATTTATGGTCCTGTTTCCATTATCCATACAACAGAATCCCTGGCTCATTATATGACACTGTGGGATTCCATTTGCCAGAAATGTCTGTCTGGTCTGACTATTGCCAGTCGTTGTGTTGGTGCTTTTGTTTTTTCATGCAAGCACATTCTCTGTGCACACGGCCCATTACGCTGGACACCTTACCTGCGATGAACATGTCATGTTCTGTTTTATAGATCATAATGTAAACACTGTCCTTTGACCCATACCCTCCTGTGGACGATCGACGTAGGTGCGCAGATAGTTAGGAGGTCTCTTTGCAGGACGAGATCATTCAGAAACTTGCAAAACCTGCTGTTTTTTCCAGTGATGTTCTTTCTGAAAGATATCATTTCTCAGAGAAGGGAATTACTATACTTGTCAGCTGAAGAGTAGTCTGATGGAGGGTTGTTCCCACCAGTCTTCCCCCCATTTTTTCCTGTCCACTGAGTGCAGTATAAGCAATTTAATTTCACACGTCTGATGAAGGCACAGAAACTACTCACGACTCTGGGTGATATTTTACATTTAATTTGAAATGGTTTCCAAGTGCGTTTGACACTGCTGGGATGGCAACTAACAGCAGTAATGTTGAGAATAATTTTTGTAGGGCATTTATTAAAGATTATGTTCAATCAAGATAATCCCACTGAAAAGCATTGATTTGAACTTGATAGCCTGCAGCATATTTAAAAAACTGACAACTGAAGCGATCACAACAACATTTTTTTCATAAATTTTGCACATAACAAATACACACTATCCTACAATCACGGCATAAGTGGGTTATTAGCTATCAAATTATTATTATAGTTAATCAATTGGTAACTCCCAACCTGCTCCTTGGAATTCTCCAAGGAGCAGGTTCCGTGGTTCCGTGTGTGTGTGTGTGTGTGTGTGTGTTTGTTTGTGTGTGTGTGTGGTCTATTCTCCTCACTATACTGTCCTATTTCTTAAGATTCTGTGAAGTGAGGCATTCATTTTAAATTTACTTGGACTCAGACTTGATTTGATTTAACGTTTAAGGCTCTAGAATATGCAGTGGTCACATTATAAATAAACTCTAGGGCACAAGTGAGAATGGACCAAGTTTTACGGTAAAATGTATTACTTCATGCATTTATATGATTTGCTGCCAGTTTTCTGCCAGTTTTCTTCACTGGCCTTGACTGTGGCGAAAGTATTACTTTTGGCCACAAAAATGTTTTAAGTCCTCATATCCTTCAAGGATTATTTATTGTTCATCTTGTGTGAAATAATGGGGCCGAGCACATCATTTTTAGGCTATTGCTATAGGCTCATTGTTGGAGAACTTATCCTTTCATCTGAGTGCCCACGGAGCCTTTTGTAAAGCCTGAATAGACTAAGCAAGTTGTTAACCAGTGTTATGATTCTGGTTAAGTTCAAGTACACTTATTTGTACAGCCCTTCATCACAAGAATGTCTCTTATTATTTCACAAAAAATGAGCCTATTTAAAAAGGCCAAGCTAAACTATGAAGAAAAACTCAAGTGAGAGTTAAGAGGTAATAACCTGAGATCTGCCTGGAGAGGGATGAGAACCATGACGGGGTCTTGTGATCAGAAAAGTAGTGTGGTAAGCCATGGCAGATGGCATTGGCATGGGGTAGCAGCTGCCACCAAAAAAAAAAGAAAAAAAAAGGCCTTGTCACCCCAGAGATGCAACCAGGGTGAGTTTTCTATTTTCAAAAAGGACATCTGTAAAAGTTCTTGAGGCTTGATTTTTAATTCAGAGTTTGACATGATCTCTGCAGTGTCAAGAGCTGATCCACAATCGGATTTTTGTCTGCAAAGGCTGTGTGGCTGTTTTAATAGAGCATCTCAGTTGTGTTTTTTATTCAGTTTTCAAGAGATCATTCCAGCAGCAGCCAGTTCCAGCATTCTGAAAAATGCAATAATTCTCATTGCCCAAAAGGGTAACCATACGATGTTAAATAATTTCTGGACAGTTGCACTAATGTCTCTGGAAATTAAAACTTTTGAGAAACTTAAGTTTTACTTTCTGGATCAGGCAGACAGTGTCCTTGATCTATTGCAGTTTACCTAAAGGGCAGAGAGAGGGCTAGGAGATGTTATGCTTACTCAACTTCATTTACAGCATCAGCTCCTGGAGGTACCACAAACCCGTTGTTCTTGTTTATTGACTTTTCTTCAGCGTTTGACACAATCCAGTCAGCCTATCCAGCAATATCTGAGCTGCGAAGCTTTTATTCTGCCTCAAATCTGAAACATGATAAAACTGTGGGATGATAGTGGGCTCTCCCCAGCAGGTTTAGGTCAATGGTGTTTTTTCAAAGCAGTATTTTTCATCCACCAGATTGAAGCTCCAAACCTTGGGGCTATGTTCTTACTCCACTTATAAATGTTTTAAATACTAATGATCGCCACAGCAAATTTTAAGATCTTACCCTTTTTTTGTTTTCATTTGCATCTATGTTGTCTTGTCATTATTTTTATCATTTTTAAATCTTTGTTCTTGTGCTGTTTCAATCTTTGTTTTGTGTGCAGAAAACTTTGACTTACATCTATTGTATGAAATGTGCTATGAAAAACAAAATTTGATTTCATTTGATTTTTAAACCCAGGCCCTTCATACCATGTAAAGTCACTTGTACCACATCTAAAATACTACCAAATGGCCACTATGGCAGGAAAAAGGCCATGTATTCTAATTTTAGCATATGACAGGTTAGGCCCTGAGAATATAAGCTGGCTAAATGAAAGTAAAGGTCCTATATGGACTTTTTGTTTGGGGCTCCGAAAAACCTTGGGCCAGACCTGGTAAACCCCAGCTATCATTTTTTAAATAGATTGCACTCCTTTCCTTTCTAACACAATTCAGTGTATTTTTTGCTTGTTTAAATAAAAATAATAATAATAACCCATGGACAGACTAAGTGCTTACCAGTCTTAATAAGAGGAATGAGCTCGGTGGCTCCTGCAGAGTCTCTTGATCCGTGGCTTCATCTTCAGCCAAACGTAAGACACAGTCATCATCCAGTCGTGCTTTGTACTTAGTTTTCAGAATTTTGAGCACAGGGAGCCATGCCTCACACAAATAAGCCGTCAGCATATTTATGACAGGCATATGTGTGTGTGTGCGCGTGCACGCGTGTGTGTGTGCGTGGAGTGTTTGAGGCTGCAAGCATCATTTAAGTAATTAAGAAAAGAGCTCTTGCTGATGGAATTGGAGGAGGACCATCACTCGAGGACATGACGGCAGCTGAGGAGCTGGCACTCCGCTCCAACAAGGGGTGACCATTCTAACTCAGCAAAGTAGCTGGTGCATGCCCTATTTATTGCCTTGGAAATTATTTAGCTTAATTGGCTTCGCCTGAACATGACTGTGAATAGTTTACATTTGTGTGAGCATGCAAACACTGTTGATGAGCTAGCATAGTTTTAGCAGAAATTAATGTGATATAAATAAAAGGGGAGAAATGCAGTTCTACAAATCAGTGATAAAAATGATGCTTTAATATACACGTATGATGTAAATTTAAAGGAATTCAGTTTCGGAGTTGCTGTCAGGTTTACTTTTTCACTTTAACGGAGTCATGCTGATGACTCTGCTAGGAAAGTGGTTGAGAAAAAGGTTTAGTTGCTCTGAGGACGATCATAGCTGTTTGACAAACAGTCAAGTGGGCACAAGTTGGAGGTCCCCCGCTGTCTTCTGGGTCTTCCTGACCCTGGTGTCAAACTTATCATGCAGACCAGAGCTAAATATGGAAGGTCACTATCTGCACTTGGCTTTTGTTTGACAGAAACAGCTGGTGAAAAAAAAATGTTAATTTTCAAGTTCAAGTTTAATGTACTTTCAGCCCAGAATCAATGTTTACAGTCTCAAAGGGCTTTACAAACCCACCATTTTACAAAAAACAAAAGAGGATGGCACCCCCTGACCTAAGCAGGCAAGAAAAAACATAGATGGAAAAGAGAAAAAAAATGTAAGAAAGCTTGAGGAGGACCACAGAGAGAGGAGACCCCCCCCATGGCCAGACAACAGCTTTTGTGGAAAAAGCTTGCTTAGAGTCCTCAGTTTGATAATAATAAATCAACAGCTGACTCACTGTTTTTGGCAAATACTTACCTTTTGTCTATTTTGAGAGCACATCCATCTCCATTTTATTGAATTTGTGACAGAAACCTATTTTTCTCTTTCTTTTATTATCAGCATCGCCTTTGTCCCTTACATTTCTCAGCATGGTGTCGGCTGCTGACTTCCTGAGCAAGGATATAGGATCACTAACAGAATGACATTATATTGCCCCGGAAACATATCACACAATGTTCAGCCAGAAATGTACTTTTACTGCTGCTCTCTATTAAAAAGACAAGTAGAATGGTAAAACGCAATGGATGTTAAAACATGCCATTCTCCTGCTTCATTTTGTCTGTTCCAAATCCAGCAGATGTACTTCAGATACAAATACAAAGTAGATGGTTCCTATTTTGGGCATGACAGACAGTGGCTGAGCTACTGTCTGTCATGCCCAAATCCTTATTCCTAAATACAAATTTGCTCACATAGATTAGTTTATGTAGATTATGTAGGCCCTTTAGGATATGGGGTCCAGATGTCTGTGTGCATGCATGTATGCTTACTTGCATCTATGTCTCTCTCTCTATCTGTGTGTGTGTGTGTGTGTGTGTGTGTGTGTGTGTGTGTGTGTGTGTGTGTGTGTGTGTGTGTGTGTGTGTGTGCA
>OMLB01017966.1:0-10067 GCA_900302555.1 Myripristis jacobus
ATTGTCTATCTATCTCTTCAAGCTTCTGTATTACAAAGATGTCCTTTTTGGATAGTATACATAATGCATGTGTGTGTGTGTGTGTGTGTGTGTGTGTGTGTGTGTGTGTGTGTGTGTGTGGTGAGAAGTGCTGCTACATTCCATGCAGGCCAGCAGGCGTGAAGAGACAGATATCGTTAGTCCTATCCTGTTCTATTTGTAGGAAAAGCAGACCGAGCCAACACATTTCTTTCAGGGTTACCTTGACATTTTTGGTATCAGCTGATTATTTTGTTTCCTCACCGGATACAAGAGCAGTCTGTCATACTTCCTGAGACAAGGCTTGTTCGCATGTTTGTACTAATCTATTGGTAATCTATTGAAGGTGCACTGTGCAAAATTGCCAAGGATGAGACTAAAGTGAGTATGTTCTAGACGCAGCTGACAAAAAAACATGGGAAATAATTTGATGGTTGAGCGCACATGGTTCTTGTCATTTGCCTGACTCACTGATGAATTGCATTCTGTGTTTTTTTGTCAGTTTAGTCTATTATGGTCCTTAAATCAGTTGTCTCTCAATTTGGCATTGTGCTCCTTTTAATAAGGCCGCATTGGGGCTTAAATTCACAAGGTTAATTGTGCTAAATGTCAAGAGAGATTTCAGTAAAGCTGTGATCTCAAAGCTGAAGCCTGTGATATTTTGGCAAACACCTTGTGGGAGATGGGATGTGAGAGTAAAATTCATAAATGCCAGAATTACCCTTTGTTACCTTGTGGTGTGTATTTTCTGTTCTGTTTTCTGTTCTGCTGAAATAATGAAAGAAACAGGTGGGTCAAAATCTTAAATCAGTTACAGATGGACTGATACATTGGCAGACCATCAGTGTCTGCACGTATTTGGTTTAAGAAGCAATATCAGTGTTGGTTCAACATTAGTTGGTTATTTTGTTATTATACTCTTATTTTACAGTAAAATTAGCAACAAAAAGCATAATGGCCTTTTTGTTTTGAAAAAAAGTTATCTTAAGACAGGCCTGTATGGAAATTTGAGGTTTAAATTTCTTACAAAAACCTAAAAAACAAACAAACAAAAACTATCAGTGTACCCCTAATTTCTCTTCTCGGAGTATTAAGTCCTGTAGTTAGAGTTGAGGTGGGTTTTCTGTGGAAATGGGGATTATGAGGGACTCTGTTTTACAGCAGACAGTGTTGAATAGAGTAGTGGGCTTATCACTAGGATTATAGTTTTATGGGTCTTTGCATGTGCAGCTTGCCTGTCATATTGATACTCTTGGGCTGTCTTCTCTTGTCAGGGTATGGCTGACTTGCTGACACTGTTTACCAGTTGGTTTTAATGCCTGTTACCATTAGAAAGGCATGAATTTGTACCATATTGCAATCTGCTGTCCACAGAGCCCGTCAAACAAATCCAAGTGAACCCCATGGCAGACTGGTGACAAAACAAAATAGATGTTTAAATGGGTATCTACAACCAAGGGATAAGTGTGCACTAACCCCAGTGTACACACACTGGGGAAGTTGGAGATATTAGTTTCCTTTTAAATTTTGGACATTTAGACATTTAGACATAAGTTGATGCTTTTATCCAGAGTGACTTACAGCTAATGCAACAACAGAACAAGCTTCAGTACCTAAATTATAAGCACGCAGCAGTAAAGAGTACAAAGGGCGAAATTGTAGTTCCGTGACCATAAAATGATGACGCAAGAGACAGACTCGGAGAAAAAAATAATAGAAAAATAAGAGAGCAGGAAGCGAGGGTTCAGGTAGAGTTCAGGATCAAAACAAACGGAGACAAAGTGATGTTGCATTAGAAATGAGTGGAGGGTGGTGTTTGTCAGCTGTTAGAGAAGGAAAAAAAAAATCGTTGAATCTTTGCTTTTGACTCGAAAAGACTCAATGATCTATGCTCTGTTTTGGTTTTCTCCCTCCCAGAGCAGAAATAGGCCAACAAGCAGTCTGCGTAAAAACCTGTCGCCACAGTACTCTTATTAAAGCGGTTTTTACAACCTTGCAAAACTGGTCTGGAATGTCTGTCAGAGCCCTGTGTAGAAAAGGAAAGGAGAGCAATAGGTGCTTCCAGCTATGTGCATGTAATTTTGATTGTGCTTGGAGTGCACCGAGGTCTATCTCTGGAATGTTTTGTGTGGATGGTATAGACTGTAAATGCTTTGGGTTTCTCTGAAGGAAAAACCTTTACCACACGTCTGCAGTCAGCAAGCAGTAAAGCAGTGTGCACTTTTCAGACATCAGTAAAGATTTTCTATTTTGGATCGGACAGTATCATCTGTGCAATTCTATGTATAGGGAGAAAAAACGGTGAAATCGGACATAAAGCTGACATGAAGTCAAAAGCATTCCTTCCTTGTGGCCTAGCATTGCTGGCCTGCAACACCAGTTTCAAGAGTAAAGAGGGAGTTCTATTATTAAAAGTAATAAATTGGTGCCATTTTAATCTAAAAACAGTTTCTTCTCTCACCTGTAAAGTTTGACTTAAATTTCATGAGAATTGAGAATTCAAATGAGAGATTCTGGATCCATTTCTAGTCCGATGTAAAACGAATGAGATCTTAAATATTTTCCTTTAAACTATGTCTAGCACTAATACTGGCTCTTCTCACTTTAGTGATTGCTTTCTTATTCATCTTTAAATTAACTGAGGTGGATTTTGATCAATTTTGAAGCTGTGTATAAATAAAATACTAGTCACTTACAACCCCAGTAACCTACCTACCCTTGACCGCTCTTTCCCAACATAGTCAAATCCTGCAGACTTGTAATTGGTATCTCCATTTTATTTATTTATTTATTTAGTCATTTGGTGAGTGGTATATTTAAGGGGGGGGGAAATCCCCAGTGTGGAGACTTGATGTGTGGTACAAGCAGTGGCAAAACTTAACAAAGTGTGTGTTGTTGTAGTCCAGTGACAACCTATGCACAGTGTTTGTTAACAAAACAAGTTTCAGAAATCCATTAATACACTAATACACTTATTTTGAACCATATTACTCAGTACATTTAAAAAGCAGAGTGATTAGCTCAACAGGATCCTACACATTTTTGCTATAGGTGAAAAACAAAAGGATCCATAAGTGTTCCAGAGAGCCATGAAGTGACAACACCACTTTACAGGTCTATAGTAGAACCTGTACCCAGTTCCTGATAGCATCCACATTTGCTGTTCTAAACATCAGGCGCTGGGAACATTTTGCCAGGAAAAATCCTCTGGTGCACAGGAATTGATGAGTTAGTCTCCTCAAAAGCCATCACAGAAGTAGAGACACAGTTTGATTGTGAAAGGATCTCTGCGAATTGCAGACTCTTGTGAAAACACCACAGCAACGACAGCTTATCACCAAAGACGTCACCGTCAGGATCTTGAGAATACCACTTGACCACTCTTGAATTTTTGGCAATTACAATGCATTTTTGCTGGACCGCCAGAGTGGGGCCAGCCAAGAACAGTGTATGTTTTAGTAGTTGGTTCTGATTCCACTTTGTTGTCATACAAGCTAAGTTAGGGATTGAAGACTTCTGCAGAAGAGCAGCCTGTATAAGGTTACAAATATCTGGTCCATGTAGCCCAGAGACCTGGCTGATGTTCACAGCATTGTAGGTACATCAGGAAACCATGTGGACTGGCAGTAGCACGGTCTCATTTCATGTTCTTCATAAAACTCTGAATTTGAAAAATTCAGCAAAGTGCATTTTAAGGCAGTGGCTTTCAAAGTGGGATCCAGAGGCCCCCAGGGCTCCTAGAGGGGCCTCCAGGGGTTTCCTGGCAAAATAAGGAAAAGTTCAATTTTAAAATAATTTAGTTTAGTAGAAATTGCAATACAATGAAATGTGAGTGATTACTTTAACAATATGTTTTTTTTATCTCACCACTTTGAATCTGTTTGTCAGTGTTCAAATAACATCTAAACAACATTATGCAAAATCACTTCAGACCGGTGTCCAGTGGCTTATTGAGAATGGATTTCAGGGTCCAAACCATGAAAAAGTTTGAAAACCTCGTGTTTAAGGAATTGAGAGAATTTGGCCAAGCTTTTTCATTCACATTAAAACATTTTATATATTTTATACCACAGTTTACAAGTTATTGACACCATCCACCATTTGTAGCCTGCTATTCTTTGTATGTGTTATACTGTTCTTTTGCACTGTATGCTGGCCCTGTTTTCCTTGGATCTTTTGTGTCAGTATGTATTTTTAAGCTTATGAAGCACATTTCTGCACTAATTTGATCTCAGGAACTTTTGTAATGTTAGTTGGGGAGACATTAGCTGTCAATAGCTATTACAAAGGCAAAGATTGGTTTCTGTAGAATGCAGATGATGTGCAGCTTCCCAACATCCTGCCCTTAAAAGCCCTCTGAGACTTGTCTGAAGTCAATAGCTGTGGCATTTCTTCCTGGAGCCTAGCAGTGCAGGTACTCAGGGAAACCATGTGAACAGAATGCAGAAAGGTCGGATATGCTCTGCAGTAAAGGTCCTATCTCCAGATAGTCACAGCGTCAGAATTAGGACAAATATATCTGAGCTTTTCCAGTCTTTGATCATGCATTTTTGACATTTTGGATACATATTTCTGAGTAGTTTGAATTGGTCATACTAATGCAACATTTTCCTGTATGTAGCAGACATTTTCATCTGTTGGTAAAAAGAGGCAGGGATTTTGCAGAGCACTAGCAGCAAACATCCTGCCCTGTAAAGCCCTCTGAGACTGTGCTGCAGTCAACAGCAGCGGCATTCCTTCTTGCTGTAGCCAAGCAGTGCAGGTACACAAGGGAACACAAGAACTGATGCGTTTTCTTATTTTAAAGTTGTAGCTGCTCCTTTGTTTTGTCTTGGAACAGAAGAATGTCAAGAACAGGGCAAGGTTACTGCAGTTTATTCTCTCTGGAGCTGAGAGCTGTTCAGAGTGACTTCCACTGCCTGTTGAGATGAGTCAGGACTTTGAGAAGGGAAGAATAAAAATATTTGTGTGTGTGTGTGTCTGTGCAAATGCTCCAGCATGTCCTCCGCATTGTATATGTGCCCAGAGTTGTGAGATGTTTTGAGTTACGTAAAGCACTGGCGCAAAGATGCTATCTGAAGTGATTTAGTGATAGGCGTCTGACTAAACGCTGCCAGCTCCAACTACTACAGCTCCCTGAGCAGCAGTTCCTCTGACTGACTCGGTTTCCATTTCAGTCAGAAAATACGCTGTGTGTTTGTGTGTGTGTGTGTGTGTGTGTGTGTGTGTGTGTGTGTGTGTGTGTGTGTGTGTGTGTGTGTGTGTGCGCACAGTGTTTGTTGTTTTTTTTGACTGGTCTCGATGTGATATGCATCAGCAGTTACAGGCTCAAATAATCCATGTGTACCAGTCTACAGCAGGTACACATACTGTATCTGCAATCTATGTGATTAACATACCTGTATACCTATATATTACATAGCCTACATGCATCTCCACTGTTATGCATCGTCATATACTTTAAGAAATCAGTTGACAATTACATTCTAGGCTTTTTTATAATGTGCGTATCTAAAGCAACAACAACGGAACTGACTTTAAGGGACAAGTCACTGGGCAGTAATTCCTGCTGATGAACAGTGGCAACCTGTTTTGATCCCCTCCGAAACAGGCAAAGAATACCTTTGAGTTCATGACCCTTTATTTGGTTGAGGATCATGCCTGGTGTCAGTGTCATTGTCTTTGAAAAGAGCAGTTGTTGTTTTTTCACATGTACACTTTTGACAGTTTGAGCTCCACAAACATGTAGCCATCCGACCCCATTGTATAAGTGGGGCTGGGAGACAGTGAAGATTGTTGGAAACCCCAGACTTCTGTGGTTTACACAGAACTTATCTGTATGGGGAGACTGCACTTTGATACATAGAAAAATCTTTTTGTGCTTTTTGGGTGAACAGTCCTTTTAAATTCTTGTTTTGTTAAAGTTTCAAGTAACCAACTAAAAATCCAAGATTCAAAGCTATCTCACTAGCCATGTAGCCCATATGGTTTTATTGAGGAAGAAGAAAAAAATAGTATTTGCCCTTTGTAGGTTACATTGTATAAGAATATGACCTCTTGCATATTGTGTTGCTTATTTCTATATTGTATTATAGGGGTTCTTACAAAGGACAAGGGCTCCCCCAGCTCATAGCTATAAATAATAATGTAGTCTGCTTGCCTAGTTAAGTAAAGGTTTATCAGCCTAACATGTTTGGGCTACATGTTTTGGTGGGAGCCTTGGCCAAAGCATTATCCTGATGTGGCTCAAACACTTATTTAAGCAGGTGAGATAACTCAAAATATGCTATAATTTCTAAGTCTTGTCGTGTTTTTAAAATTTCTTGGAGCGGTGCCACTCACATGTTTTTTGTAGAGCTTTTGGAAGCCAGTTTGTAGTTTTTGGCAGAGCGTACAGCCAGAAGGTTGTACAAAAAGGCACACCTGCTACACATCCTTCAAGACTTTGTATATATTATCTAACTTTTTTCAGCTTGGGGACTATAGATCAGTTACTGCTGCAGTGTGGCCACACACCATAAACTAGTGCTTTGACCCGTTATGGATTCTGATGCATAGTTTAAGAAACAATTTTTTACAGGGTCATAACTATATGCCTTTTTGGGTGGCCTATAGTATCCCAGGCTATGACCCCAAAAAAGACCTAGCAGACAAAGCATTTTACATTTTCTTGCTTAGCTGAAGAGGGCTCACTCCTTCCCCACTCTGCCCCCATTCTCCCTTGTCACTGCAGAGAAAAAAAAACATTTTTATATCTAATTTGCATCACTGAGCAATGAAAAGATGTCCTTGTTTCTCCACTTTCTGTTGTTAAATCCTCCTGTAAAACCAATAAGAAAATCGGCCTAAAAGTAAGTAAGACCCTTTCGGACTAGATAACATGGAGGTAGACAGTAATAGTAATTAGCGCGAGCAATCTTTGGCTTTGGCTGGAGAGTCTGTCTACTCTATCGTCCTCTCTGGCAGCTATCCAGGTGTCGTCCATGCGGTCGTTGTTCCACTTCTAAAACACACATCTTGCTCATTAAAACAATGAAAATGTTGGGTGAGTTTAGAATCCGTCAGCCACTGTGGCCGGAGGATTAGAAGGAGAGTTATGTCCCGACCCCGGTTGGCAGCTGCGGTAACTAGTTGACATTTTAAAAGGCGGCATCAGTTCTGTCATCACGTCCATTTGAAATTGATTGGCTGCCAGCTGATCCTGTTGAGTGCAGTGGAGTCCAGAGCGCTGACAGAAGCAGAGCTGTGGGAGGCCTTGTTTGGCAGACCCCACTGTGGAAACACTGAGTCACTGTCCACATCACAACACTAAGCCAGGACTGCTGACTGCCGTCTGCCCTCCGCTTCCCACACTCCCCTCTGCCCGCCACCACCTCGCTCTTCTAAATAAATAGGACCAGGCTTCTGCCCCGCTACCATTTCTGCAGCATGTTATGGATTTTTTGTAACAACCTTGTGAAGTGTAATTTATAATCAAATATAAATGTAATGTAAAGCACAAACGTAAAAAAAAAGTGGTGGTGGGTACGTTAAAGCTTTTATACCTTCCATTATGATCAACCAGCGAGGGCACACAACTTTGCATAGACTTGATGCAAAGTTGAGCTTGAACAACAACAACTCAGACACTTTTCAACCCCAAATATGTGTCAAGTAGTGCCAGTTTACATGCAGAGATGCTATTTTCAAGTATTAAGGATACTCATGAAACTAGAGGTCAGTTGTGTGTGTTTGTGACCCTTTTGTGACCCCTCAACTTGTATTCAGATCAGTGTCATTATTTAAAAAAAAAAAATAAAAAAAAATAATCAATCCCTGTTATACTGATGAATTACAAAAGTATAATTATTGTAATTTGCAATGCATAGGGGTTATCCATATTGATGCATCATTTTCCTTTTGAATGTTTTCTCTGGAGAAATGAGCCCTTGATACCTCAGAAGGTGAACATTTTCTTTTATTGGATATGATCTGTTTTGAAATTGAATGATTATGCCGTTTTCTTCACCCCTCCCTGCACACAGAAAGACGGCAGCAGCTTACTGATTCCTGAAATTCCTCTGACTATTTTCTGAAACGTGACCTTTCAAAACCTCAACACACCCAATTACTACAGGTGAAGTTGCCTTTTAAAGTGGCTGATAAGAGATCAGGCAAGTGTTGTGCTAAGTGAAAACAAGACACATGCTCGATGGCTCCCACGGCTTGTACCAACAGCAGTCACCAACAGCGATCCATGCCAAGCCACTCTAATATCCGTGTCTTCTCAGAGGGTGCACAAGAATGAAGTCGAGCCAGAAGTTGCGGCTTTTAAGTGTGTGGAGTTTGTCACCTTGTCATCATTCAGTCTTGGCATGGTTTTTCACTCAGTCACTCACTCTCATTGACTTGATCTCATACTATCATGCATGAAAATCACATGCACAACACGTGCAGTCAATATAAAGGGTTTTGTAATAACGTTTATCAAGGGGCACAGGCTGTAACAGCTTTTGAAATGATGTAGGGACGTATTTATGCTGTAATCTCTCTGTCACTATATGCACCTTTAATTTAATTTACTTATTTATGAGGGACCTTGTACAATATTGGACAGCAATGTTTCCATTTGATGTATTGCACCAGATTTAACTTAGAGCTACTTTTCATATGCAGTCTCTTGGCTGCATGATTGCTGCATGCAGCAGGTTGTAGGTGACAGACCAGCAACATATGAGCTATACTTGCATTGAGTCAAATGGAAATGTATGACATAGTTGTCAGTTACAGTAGATGTAGATCCCTTTGGCTTAGTGTATTAACATTTGTGTGTACTTTATGAGCAATGTAAGTGCAGACAGCATGAGGTAATAAAATGTTCTGTGTGCAAATACTTCCACAGTCATTATGACAAGAGCAAGTTGTGCAAGCAGCACTGTGCAATACATTTAACCAGACTTTGGCAACAATGGGATTACACTCGGTTCCATAGATTTACCCACTGAGTTGATTCATTCACTCAATCATACATACATATAACACAAACACAAACACACACACACACACACACACACACACACACACACACACACACACACACGCGTATATGTGCTCATTTGTTCATGCGCTCATTCACTCACTCTAACACAAACTCATTCACTTACACACTCAGTTGCACACTCACTCATTTACACACACTTGTTCACTTCCGTACTCATTTAATGAATCACCAGTGTTGGGGAAGTTACTCAAAAAAAGAAAATTAAGTAAAGATACTCATTACTTTCTATAAATTGTAAACATATTACTTTACAACTTACTCCCTCTAAAAAGTAATTATATTATTAATTATTTTATTTTTGCGCTGCTTTCTAAAGGCCAGAGCAGCGCTATCAGAATGAGAGCAAGATAACAAATCATATGAGTACTGATCAGTTTTGTGTATTACATCATATTAAATAAAATTATATCGGTTTATATCTGATCCTAGACCAGCACTCTTGGTACATCTCCACTTAAAGAAACAGTACTCCCACCCAATGACACTGACACTCGCTACATGTTGACTTGTTCATACTTGTTTGGTTATTCAATCCCTCACATGTTCATGCACACTTTGACTCACTCACTTGGCACTCTCACTCACTCATTCATTCACTTGTTCAGTCACTCAGTGCTGCATTCACTCACTCTCTCATTCACATGACTGCCTGGGGTCTCGCTCTCTTTTGGGCACTCGCTCACTCTCTCATTCACAATAGAAATAAATGCGGGCTCTGCCACTCAGTCACTCGCTCACTCATTTGCTTGTTCAGTCAGTTCCTCTGCTGACATATGTGACAGGAATGCAGTGCATATATCTCTGGAATGCTGGGAATGTGAGAGCTGGCTTCCCTGAATTTCCCGCCCACCCAGCGCCCATATACACTGTCACTTGGGTACTTTGAGGAAATTCAAATTCCAAATTCAAGCACACCTTTCTTATTCCTGTTTGGAAAGAGGCAACAAAAACTACAGTAAATCCTCAATGCAAGCTGTCTCTAGTGAAGAGTGGAAGGAAGTCATACTTT
>OMLB01017967.1:0-33640 GCA_900302555.1 Myripristis jacobus
AGCTTTTTTTTCCACAATAAAAGTCCCAACAGAGCCTGTATGTGTGTGTGTGTGTGTGTGTGTGCGCGCACGCAGGGGGTAAAGGCAGTGAAAGGGTTACCCTACATATCCTTTGATGTGACACCAAAGAAGGCACATGCACTGTCATACATTTGCTAGCGTGCCCCACTGGCTTTCTTTGTGGCTTTCCTTGTGGCTTTTTTTTTTTTTTTTTAAAGAAAATTATATTCATCAGTGTAATAAATGTTAGCACACGCTGTGCAACCAGAAAGAAAAACGAAAGCTTGTTGTTAAAAATGCCTTCAGAATAATGTGAACAGTCTGACGTCATGTTGCACAGCAGACGGTGCAACAGCAATGTTTGCTGGGGATTCTGTACAGCTACAGCTGAGAGCATGCACTGCTCAGGGAAACTCCACCATTATTTATTTGTACACACAAATATTTAAGCTGGTAGCCAAAGATTCAAATAGGTACTTCCATCATGCCTCACTGATTACTGAAGAGCGAAAGTGCTTGATGTTTAATAATTCATAAGCATGGACAGTACAGCACAATGGTCTATGTTAAGTACTTTCAGGACACGTGGTTGTGTGTATGTGCTTTAGCCGATAGTTTCCCCCCCAGAATGTGTTTGTGATGCAAATACCCCCCAAAAAGATGACTGTGAGTAAACGAGCAATGCAGGAACGCTTGAGCTATGAGCAACTGAGGAAAAGCCACAGTCTCTCTGGTGACAACATTTAGCAGAAAACAATTTCTAAACATGAATCTGAGAGTCGTGTCCCAGCCCTGTCCCGTCTCCTCTGTCCACCTCCCCACAGACAGCCCCTCCTCACACCTTCTGCTCACTGCAACCTTGACAAGCATCATTGCCAATAACAACCAAGTGGCAAAAAAAACAAAAAAAAAATCTCTGAGCAAGCCTGAGCATGCTGTGAGCATGCTCATTGCTGTTGCCATGGTAACTGCTGTGGAAGTGCCCAGACTGATGAGCATATCTGCTAGTCTTCCACTGAGCAGCAGTGGTAAACATTGTGGTGCCCTGCACCCTCTAGTGGCTGAGAAAATACTGTCTCTGCAACACACATGACCTGCTTTTTAGCATTTCCAGAACCTTCTCATAATCTGTTGGTAAACAAAACAGGGGGAGCGTCCTTTCAGCAGCTATTCTATTATGTAAGCTTGACAAATTAAACACTTCAAATGCACAACTATTTACATGACTCAATCATCTCCTCCCACTGGATCAAGTAGCATCAGCAACACTAAGCATTTTCAGGAGACCTATGCTCTTGTTTCTACAGGGCCGGCACAGAGGCCAAGCCAACATTAACTGAGATGTCATGTCTTTATTACTGGTTCTATCCTGAATTCAAGTGGAGCTCTTCAAAGCCCCCAAGTTGGAATGTGCCCCAGTTTTGACATCACAGGATTATGTAAACGCACTGTTTACAAGGACAGAGAGAACAGCCGATAGAAGTCAAAATACCAGTGCCAACATCAAATGTCCATCTTAGGCAGAACTAACTCCAACTGAATGTGACTGTTATGACTGAATGTTTTTACTAAAGGACACTGAAGAGTGATGCAGACAGACAGATTGTCAGTTTTGATGTGGAAAAGTGAGGCATAGAGGATTTCTTTTCTAAAAATCCACTGTTTATGAAGTGGTCTGTGCCTGTTTCAGTGGGGAGAGGAGTGTATAGCTTTGGCAGTGTAGCTGTCGGGTCTCTGTCACCATGGATTGATGTGATGTGAATCTATGCATCCACCCTCAGCTTTTTTTCCTCCTGTGTACCACCAGGGGGAAGCAGACCTTGTGATAGCAAAGCCCCAACACAGGCACTCCCCACCCACCCCTGGCACAGAGACACTCTGAGCAGCAACCGGCCCGTCTCTAACAGCAACCCTTTTCATTTCCTGGCCTTGTCAACAAGACAATGCATCACCACACCATGCGGATGACTGTTAGGAGGTAAACAAACAAAGATGTTGCATTAGTCCATTGTCTTGGCATCAGATTGATTAGAAATATTGCATCAAGTATTTTTTCAAGCACTGTTTTTTTAACCCCATGATATGAGGGGAAAGGTTTTGAAAACAAGGCAAACGCACATGCGGCGTTCCACTCACACACAGCGGCACACCAGCAAATACAACACTACCTGCTCCCCAAGCTGACAGGAATATTTCTGGAAAGCCAGTAAAGATGATAGTGGCCTATAAGCCGAGGTGAAACTGCTGCAACAATAAAAAGATTATAAAAGACTGTTATGAAATCAAAGTGTTCCCACAGAGAGATGGCAACTGGGTTTACCAGTGTCTACGTACCTACTGTACACTGAGTTCTCATAAGCATGGGTAAGAAAATGATGAACACTTGGAGGACTAAAGAAATAGAGGACTAACCTTTTTGTTTGTCAAAGCCTTCCAAGAAAATGGGGGCAGAGGGTTTGCCTAAGTCTTCCTTGTCACTGGTGTCCTTGCTCTTGCTCCCCAGGTCGTCCTGGGCGGGCCGCTCTGAGCGCACCTCTGGGGGCACGGCAGCAGTGGGGGGTTTGGGCTTACTGGGGCGATCCTCCTCTGTCTTCACTGGGACCTTGACCTTTTCAGTGGATGGTTTGATCAAGGGATCGACTGGTACCACTTCTGGGCTACTGCGGGCAGGGCTGAAACTGGGGACCAGGGGAGAAGGGGGGGTGACTCCCTGTTTGGGGCCACTGGACCCCTGCTCTCTCTTGGGGCTCTCCTCAGATGCAGACTCAATGAAGAGCTCACTGTCAAGCTCGGCCTCCCTCTCCTCCCGCAGAATGCTGTAGGCTGTGGGCGGGGCGTGGTTGCCAGTCAGGCCGAAACCACCCTTGGCGGCTGGGGGATTGTCAAAGGGATTGCTAGAGTGGCTGAAAGCACCCAAGCTTTTATCAGGCTGGGCAAATGGGTTGCTGCTGGCCTTGGTGCCAGGGCCGCTGTCACAGAGGGGAGGCTCCTCAGACACCAGCTCGATCTCTGAGTCTCCAGACTCTGCACTGCTGCCGTCATTCTCCCTGCCACTGGCCTTGGTGCCTGGGCTGCTGCTGGGAACGGCAGGCTTTACCACATCAGCCTTGAACATGTCACGGGAGGGAAATTCTTTCTCTGCACACAAAGAAAGGAGAAATAAAATATCAATTAAGAGTCTTCATTCAAACTACACAAGCAGATCTAACTGTGCACATCTGTAGAGGCCACTTGAGTAGCACTGAAGCAGTTTCACATCATTCACTGTGAATTCAAAAACATTCATATTAAAGGTGCATTATGCTGAATTAATGAGGGTCAGTTGAAGTGAGGATTAGATTCAAGAGGATTAGATTAAACTGACAAAAGTGTGGGATAAGCATGTACCCTACTGGCCCAAATATAAGACTACACTTTTGTTTGAAAATTAGATCTGAAAAGGTGAGGCCGTGCTAGACTGGACAGCTAGATGTCATTAAGCATTCAAAAAAGGAGGTGGCATCGTGGTGCTATTTATGGTCAAGACTGAAGATGAATTTCTATGGTAGAAGCCGGTGGAACAACAGAGTAATGACAGCGAGAGTAAACACAGCGACGTACAGGGCCTCTGTGAAGAACAGACTAAAAAAAAAAAAAAAAAAGCTGACGAACCAAGTTGGGCAAATTTACCAATTTACCAATTCTATACTTATTTTCATGTTGTTGTTGTTTTTCTTCTGTTTCTTTACAATCTTGGCTGGGGTGTTTTCTCAGTCAGATTTGTTTGAAGTTCTATACTAGTCAACAGTTAAACTATATGTTTGCCGGTTAGTGTACTTTTTAAATTTACAGCAGTGTTTTCATTGTTTGTTTTAGATTGATGTAAAAATGCTGTAAATCACTCTACCTTTCTTTACACATGCTTTATTTCTTTCTTTATTTTGTAAAATAAAATGATTATAAAAATCTAGATATACAGACAGATATAGATATATAGATTTATAGATATAGAAATGATTTGCTATAGATATATATGTAGAAAAACATACATAGAGAAAAAGATGTGCCCTGCAAAAAGTAGGCTACTTTTCCAAAAACTAGTGTTGAAAAAGGGGGGTCCGTGTCTATGTTATAATCAGGGTCATCTTATGTCCAGGTCAGTAAAGTATTTTGATGACTTAGTCTGCATGGTTTTCAGTGTCCCATCGACTTTTTTGTGTAGTGTACCTTTAAATACATCAGACTACACCACAAGTTTTGTGTGTGTTGTGTGCCTACCTGTTGGTGAAGCGTTAGGAGTGGATGCGGGACTGTTGTCCTCTGGCTCTGACAGCGTCACGGTGGGAACACCCTGCAAACCGACGCTGAGGACATTCTCCCGGTCCGATACGCTGACTGGAGAGGGGCGCTGCTGCGGCGGCTCAACCTTGGCAGCTGCGGGCTGAGACTCAGTCAAGGTGATCTTCACCGGGCTGGCTGTCTGTGGGGTGCTTCCCAGGTTCCGGTAAGAGCGGTAGTCTGACAACTCTTCATCAGACGGCTCCTCCACGTATGGGAAGGAGTGGGAGCCCAGCGCTGGTCCTAGGTTCTCCTCTTCATCCTCTTCGTCCTCTTCCTCTTCTTCATCTCTTCCAGGGTGCTTGTCCATGTAGCCGCCCAGGGAGTCACGGCCGGATGAGGCTGTGTCCACCAGGCCGTGCAAAGGCCCCTGGCGCTGGCCATGGAGGTCATCCCCGTGGCTGATGTCCATATAGTTGTAGGCCTCTGTCTTCTCTGAGCCCAACAGAGATTTAGGCATGTCATCAACCAGGCTGGTAGTCGTCTTGGTGCTGGAGCTGAAGATGCCATAGGAATCAGTGGAGAAGTGGTCCTGAGAGGAGGAGCCAGATGAGGGCTTGTTGGGCTTCAGGTCATCCGGCAGGTAAGAGGCCTCTTGGCTTGAGGAGAAGCTCTGATTGGACAACAGGGAGGTGTACACATCACCATCATCATTTGCAGGCTTCCTAAACAGGCCAGACATGGGGTCATCTACAGAGAGTGAGAGAGTGAGAGGCAAACAAAGCTCAGTAAGCTTCCAGTATCACAGACAGAACAGAATCATACAAGAGGCAGGTGCACTGTCTAATTGGATGGCTGCATGAACAAAAGAAAACTGGCATGGAAAAATGACAGCACTGTCTGCGTCACACAGCTACATCAAATCAGCCTGCACCCAAGCTGTTCGATTAATAACATCGGTCAGTTGGATAAACAAAGCTGTGGTTGAGCCGGGGCGGCTGATAGGAAGAGGGGCCACGGCGCTGTGAGAGCAGCACAGTCAGACTGGTGGGACGGCTGTGCAGATTAGTGAGGCAGCAGTAACAGAGGCCACTTGTACCCAGCTCTGGACAAAGGGAGATTGTTCAGACCCCCAAAACCATGGTGCCATGGCCAGAGTCTGTTCTGAATCATGCAGGCAATAAATTGTCTTGGGCTCTATATCTGCTCACTCAGTAATCATACATCAAACAAACACGATTGTATGTATGCTATAGTGCAGTATACATTACTGTCTACTAAGCAAAATATCTGTGTGTAACAGGTCTTGCAGTAAAATATGAATTGAACATAATCTAACACCCATGCACGAATTAAAATCTGCTGTCTTGTTTCTGTGTGTAGGCTAGAGTCTGCATGCAAGCAAGCATCCAGCCTCCCCAAAAATTAAATATGAAAATAGGATTAGGCTAGGCTATATTTACACAGAGCCCATAGCCTTGATAAAACTGCTTAACAAAAGAGGCAAAAATAAATATTTAAAAACTCTGCATGCTAAAATAGTACAGTATTCAATGCACAAGTGTGTGGGTACACACACACAGACACACGCAAACGCTCATGCACACAGAGTAGAAAAGGGAACAGTCATTAAATCATATGTTAGTTTCACATTATGTTTCAAGCCTCAAGTCAAGTCCAACAATAGATGATTGGTGTTGTACCACAGGGGTTAGTTTTTGTTTCTTTCAGGACTTTCTGAACTATGTTTCCACATGGAAATAAATGAATGGTATCCTTACAGTCAGTACTGGTGCTTTGCTGAAATTTCACTTAATGTCCCGCTGAATAATTTATTAGAGTGCAGCAGAGCAGCATTAAGGAAAATCAAATCAAATATGACCTGGCTTACAGGAAGAAGTAGCCTCTATAGAAGTATTATTTTCAAGTCATTATGTCAGCAGTCAAGGTCAGGTTGTTTTCCTACCAAGTCTCAAGTCTTCAGAATTAACAATGTGATGTCCAGTTCGGTTTAAATCATATGACTCCACTGGCAGACAAGCATACACACACATACATACACACATACACACACACAAAGTTGTAGCCTACTCCTGAACACCTGATGCTAAAAACTGTATTGTGCTGCAATACTGTACTGTGCACATGTTGTAGTTTACACCTTCACAAGCAGGGCTCCTGCTCTCCAACCCTGCTTCTCCCGGGGCAGTGGTGCAGCTATAAATAGGTTGAGTCCAGCTGCTGGGCTGGGTGAGAAGCAAGATTTAAAATAGCAACCTCAAGGCTAGGCCTGTAGGATGCAGACTGACTGACACAGGACCCTACAAGTCAGGACGTCCCGTCCCTCCCTCTCCTTCCTCTGAAAACCCCCCACCACCCTTTCCTTCTGCTCCTTCTGTATTCCTGCTCCCTTGCCTCATGCTGTTGCACACAGTCATTAACAATACATCATACCGCAGCAGCACAATGGAATAAACACTACACACCCATGCTGGGGCACAAGGGAGGGGTGACATGACATGGTGGACGAGCAGAGCGGGCCTACAGTGGGCACTCTTCAGCTTTAGTTTACTTTTGTGCTTAACAGACTAAAATCTGAACTGCCAATGGATCTAAGCTGTTTGTAAAGCAGATGGGAGCAGCTGTCCTGCCAAGTTCACTTCAATGTCACATAGACCCTCGATGGACTGCCAGAGCCCAAGCAATGTATAATCCTCTTAAGGGTGCTGCCATCATATAGGTCCTCTCAGTCATCACCCTGGCAACACCATAATCTAACCCTCGCTGATTTGCTGTACAGCTACCTACTGTGCACATGTGGGAAGCACTCAGAGCCACTACATGCTGTGAAGAGGGGTGATCGCTGGAGCCGTGAATTGCCGGTAATCCTGTTGATTCTCAGCTCCACGTAACATGCCCTGCCTCTTTATCCATCCACTCTATAATGTAACACAGTTAGTAACTAGCAGTTGCTCAAAGCATCTGTGCAAATTAAGAGGATGGATTCTTGTCTTTAACAGCCACGAGGGTAGCAGCTCTGAGAAGCTACATAACAAGCCTGGCATGCTGAGATGAGGGCAGTTTCAATCTGCTGATGTGGCGTAGCACCCAGACACTGGAGGAAAAAAACCCCACAAGGCCGAAACAAATGCTTTACTCCATTCAGATGGGATTGGACATGACAAGAGAGGAATTCTCAGATCACATTGTTGCCGCATACCATATTCATGCCACTGAGGGGATGGTGGAGTTAAATAAATAAGTCCTGGTGGATGTGCTGGGAATGGGCAGTCCCTCTGTTGTCCTCCATGCAGCCAGTGCAGCTCGCAAACTAATGTAGCCTGACAATCTCTGCTACGCCCGGCATGGGCCTCTAATTATCAGGCTAGAGACAAAAATATGTGAGCACAGATGATATCAAAAGAGCTGGAGTGGCTAAAGGAAGGCTAAAGGAATACATTACAGCTTTGAAATTAAGCATGTACTAGGTTGCATGGAGGACGTGATGCACAGAGGGTTTTTTTTTTGTTTTTTTTTTACAAGACATTTATTAATTTAACTACTGGAGGCTTAATGATGATGTTTCATCTTCTGAATTCAGCAAGGAAGAAAATCAATCACCTTATCTGAAGGGGACACACAAAGAGCAATTTTGAAAAATCTCTTTTGCACAGTTCCATTTTCTAGTCTCGAGAAGATCATGGTGTCGTCATTCTCCATGTGGTCATACGTCTGCAGAGACACAGGAGATGCTGCTGACTGAGCAGGGCAGAGTCCTCCACAACCCTCCTCAACTACATGCAGGACTGACTTTCAAATGAACCATATTTGTCAGGCTGTGCTGTCCCGGCACAGACCGTCATACCTCCCAGCAGTATTACAGCGTGATACTTCAGCATCTGCGAGTGGACCACATTTGGTAATGATGTCATTAATCCATATGTGACCCCATCAACGGTGGTGTCACCTTTCAGCAGTTCTCTTTCACTCCTTGACCTAGCGAAAAACAATCCATCAAGATGCTAACAGGGCTCCTCTTACGAAAACCTACTGTGCCTTTGAGTTCAAACAACACCGCTCTTGCTGTACTATTTCTGCACTGTTGTCACTTTTATTTTAATTGTATATGAAATTTGTGGTATATGTCCCTATTTCAGATTGGGACATAAAAAATAAATCCAAAAAGTGGAATGTGAATATATTTTGGGGTTTAGAACTGTGGACAAAATAAATATTACGTATTATTATTAAGTAAAATTCAGTTTGGGTGTAGAAACCAAAGCAAACATTCAGACAGTGCACATATTCAAGTTATAGATGGGCATCACAATAATAATGATTAATTATTTTGATATATACAACCATATGCAAAACTGCAGAGTAAATATCAAATTGATGTTCATCGCATTGACCTTGATGGCAAGATACTTCATTTTAATTATGATTTGCTTTTTATCATTTATTCATAAGTGTGCCTCACAGTATCTCGACATCATTATTTTATCATGATATGGCTCTACTGAAAGATGATATATTAAAATAGGGAATTATTGCCCAGCCCTATAATTTTACCCTATTTACTGTAAATGGTTTGACAGAAATTGAAAAACATGGAGGCTTAGTGCTCTGGTTTTAAGCTGTTTGGCTGTTATTGTTTACACTGTCCTAGGCCACAGGAAGAACGTGTGAATGCTCATGTCAAGAACTATTCCACTTAATCGTCACTGTCAGTGAGGAAGACGGGCACAAAAGATAAGGCAGGTGCAAAATCTATCGGGGGCCTGAGGGTTGGACACAATTGCTCTGAACTGCATTGATCCATGACATACAATTACAGTAAGAGAATGAAATGTATTCATCGAGTTTAAAACTCATTGCAGGCCGCACTGGAAAAATACAGTGGTACCAGTGGCCTTTGACAAAGTAAAAAAAATCAATGTACAGTTTGCTTAAAGTATACAATAAAGTCTAGTCTGTCCCCATTAAGATCCCGAAGCCAAGGTTTATACCTGTCTTCCACAGTATCGATCTTGTTTCTCTTGGAGTTTTGTGTATGGACAGACAGGATGTGGGAGGATCACTGAAATTGAATGGATCAACACATAGCTCAGCACATGAAATTGAATCTCATTCAGTTTCTATTGGGAGGATCCAGACTGAGTGTCTGCAAGCTGTCTGCTTTAGATGTACACCGTCAATTAAGTATGATTCTAGATCGGCATTTCACTTTGATTTTACAGACCAGCCCCTGCACTCAAGAATACAGAAGCAGACAGGTGGGTATATAGGACCCTGCTTGGGGATGACTATATACTCACAACCCTGTGGGCTGCACTGTGACAGTCTGACTGTAAACATGATATTCCACTTGCTAATTTCTCATTGTTTCTTTAGGTGAACAGAGAGATACTACATTTAGAACGATTCTTTATTGATATGATGCCTGTCATTCTTTGTTGCTGTCCACTGCAGTGGAGCTTTCTTGAGTTGGTCCCTTGTGACTTGTGCCTATGTCCTTCCCTCAGCATTAGCTAATTGGTCCTGTAAGCTGAGCAAGATGAATGAGAACGGAAAGCTGGCAGGTTACACTCAGGATGAGCATTGAAATCCAAGTCATTCTGTAAGCCAGCCCTAATACAGACACTAGCATATATACTGCATATAGGAAAAGACTTATTAATTCATGCTCCGTGCCTAAAAACACATTCTTACTGGCTCCCAGCATGCCCTGTCAGCTGTCCTGTCTTGCCTTGCTGGACACTAAGCAGCTCCACTGGAGCACCTAAAGGCTACATGCCTTGTTTAGTGGCACTTTAAACGTGCCTGTCAAGGGAAGAACAATTCTTTGTGTTCGATTTCCATGCCTATTTTTTACCCAACAGTCCAGGCATTTGAACCAGTGACCTTCCCGTCACAAGCTCGCCTCTCTAGCCAGTAAGTTGCTCCCCTCCTCCTCCCCCATATTATCTTGCATCTTTATCATCTACTCTAAAAAGACCTAGCACTGCTTGCCCCCCTGGGAACAAGCTAAAGACACAAATGCACTGTGTTGTCTTATGCAGTCCAGCAGAGCCCGCTAAGTGCTGTCTGTATCTCAAAGATATGGAAAGGTCCCAGCCAGACACTCTGCTGTCTCATCCTTGACATTGATGGTAAGCTGTGCAGGAGAGAGGCTAAAGCCTAATCCACCTATCACACACTGGATTGTGTGAGATGAACATGTGTTGCCTATGACTGATTTACTTACTATGACGAAACACGGTACCTAAAAATAAAGTAGCCTAATGCTGTCCATTAAAAATATTATTAGAGTACTATAGGAAGCTGGTTGGGAAACAGATATAAAAAAGAGCATTGTTTGTGTGCAAGTGATGGTGTGTAAATATTTGTTTTCTGCCATGCCAGAGGGCTGAGGGGCCTATTAAACGCACCATCTACTATTGACAATATCCTCAATGTTTTTTTTTCTGTGCACAGTCTGATGTGGTTTTAATGCAGCAATATCCACCATATATTTTTTCTTGTGCTTCATAAACTTTTCATAGGATGGGATCTGTTGGAGCTAAAAGCCATACATACAGTCCTGTTTATAATTTGAAGCTCAGATTCTGTCCTGTGGTAGTTTTTCAGCTGAAATCAACACTATCAGAGGCCTGAGGGAACAAGATTTAGCATGGGTATAGATAACAGCAATTATATCTTATATCTTATATCTTCAAGATATCTTGAAGAGGTATGATTTCAACGTTCATGCTGTTCCCATAGCCAGACTACTTGTTTAGCCTTGGTGAAAGGCCTTGAGGCTTCCCCACCCCAGGGTATGAGGCTGTATCACACATGACATCAAAGGCAAAGCAGACCAGGGAAGCATGAGGGAACTGTTGGGAGCGAAGGTCCTGGATGAATCAGGGCAGACTGGAGCATGCCTTTTCAAGAGCCAAATGTCCACTCTGTCCTGCAAGCGATGATGAGATCTGTATTGTGCCCACCAAGACCACAAGTGACAGAGTCCATTACTTCCCTGGTATGGGCACAGCTCAGCGTGAGTCGCGGGAATAAGAGACAGCTATTTTTCTCCTTTATGATAAAAAGACAGCCTTGTTTGAGTGTGTATGCGCGTGCACATGTTTGCTCATGTCCGGTACATTACTGTGAAAGTAGAGCAAGTGCTTTGTTGACTCCAGCTAGAATGTCAAGCCAAACACTGAGTGGCTAATTCATCATGTCATACACATTTTACACCATTGGTCATTTTTTGCACTATAGGCTAATTCATTTTTTATTATGCCACTCATAACCTAATACTTTGAATATTAAAAGCTTATTGTTGTGCTCAATTTAAAAAATGTCTAACTGAGAAAACTCTCTGGTTTACTGCTTATGTACCAAAAACATTTGCTTGTTTTGGATCAGCAGAGGCTAATTAAAGGAGAAAGGCCTGAGCAAAAAAAGAGACGAAACGAGGCAGTGTTTTTTTTTTTTTTTTTTTTTTTTAAACACCATCTTATGAATATTTCAGTGGACCCGTGAATGAAAGTGCAGGGTTACAGTTTTGCTAGCTGAGCGAATGGTGAGCCCTGCTTCTTGAGGATTAAAAATAGCAGCATGAGCTGAGCTCTGCTGAAGAGAGTGACGGACTTAGAACTCAAGTATGAATGATGCTCCCACAAAAACACTGCTCCCAGCAGCCAGTTACAACCACAACCACATCTTAATCAGCTCTGTCTCTAGGAACACACATATATGAATCATACGACAATCACAAAGAACTATTAAAAGCTTCTGATCCAATTTCAAGTTGACTGAGCCTCAGTTGCACATGGGGAAATTGCTTATTAATATGTGCCTTAGTTCTATCCAGTCACTGGTTATGAGAGCTATACAGCTGAGGCATGTAATTTATTTAAACCATCTCCTTCAGGCAATATCAATAATGCAGATTATGCATTTTTTCCTATTTTGTCAATTCCCACATAGGCGAGAGGTGGTCCAGTAGCTGAGATATGGGCCATTCAAAGTTCAACAGGCTATTTGGTAATGCATGCTGCATTGTGTCTGACTCGCCCCCCGCACAGGAAACAGGCTCACATCTCGTGGACCAAAGAAGTGTATAGTCTAGTAGGAAGGAGGCATAATGGAAGTTCATTTAATCTCTCATAACTGGACGTGGATGGAAACCGTAAACAAGTATTCATGAGTCAAGTTTTTGCCGTCTCAGTATCCTACAGCGGTGGCGTTTATTTATTTCCACTGAAATCAAATTAGGGATGTTATTCCCTATAATAACATACCATTTTCTCAAGCTTTTTAAACCCATAACTTTCTGGCCTGTGATGTTAAATCTGTTTAAAAGGACCCCAGTTACTTCTTTCTCACCGGCTACGCCACAAATCTGGATGCTGTCGGGTTCCCCCTCCTTGAGTAAATTTAAATATGATGTATCCAAAATACTGTGAACTGTTGGCTACACTGTTTAGGCTGCATTTACAAGTAGTAGCGTAACTGTTATCAATCGCTGGCTTTACCTGTAGATGCAGTTTCCATAGCAACGGGAGGCCTTTTCCCGTCGTCCTGAAAATGATGAAATTGTTGATCCAGGTCGCCCGCCACCTCGCCGCCTCTCGGCTTCAATTCCTCGCGGAACTCGTCGAACCGGGTCGTCGAGCTCCCAAACAGGCCGTTTCTCTCATAGTCATCCCCGAACCACTTCCCCTCCGAGCCTAGCTCCTCACCGGGCTTGGCAGACATGCTTTTTTTTGTTGGAGAGAGGATTATATACTAGGCTTCTGTAACGCGGGCTGCACACTGTAAAGAGCGGTGGCACCTTTGCGCTAGAATGGATAATGGAAAGCAATGCAACACAATGCACAACTCCTGGCTGCCCTCTGTTGTGTAGCTGTTCAGCGTGATGTTTCTTAAATGCCACGGACAAGGCGGTCCGGTCGAGGAGCAGCAGAGGAGTGAGGTTGATTGTTTTAGTTCAGTGCTTCGGCGCTGACGTCATGGTGTCCGTGTAGCTCATGGTTGCCACTTATTTGGGGCAGACTCAATCCTGCAAGCGATTTCACCTTCGCTGCAGCGACAAAACAAGCTTAAGCGTCTGAAAGTGACGGTGTCGGACACTGGCGTCGACCGATATGACGCTTTGTGAGGTGAAACACGTATTACACACATTAATCAAACGGGAAAGCGGGGCTCGAAACGGTGCGCAAAGCTCCTGTAAACTGCAGGTTTGGAGAATGAGAGGTGGAAAAATATCGGAAAGTCGTATTTTTGGTGTGATATTTATAAACAGTAGGTCTAGACAGCGACGAATAAAATGTGAGAAAGGTTCGGTTTTGGCTGTTAGCGTGGCGCCCTCTTGTGGCGGTTCACAGTATCAACATGCGAAAGCCAACATGGCTCCTTAGTTACCACACGCTCCTGCTTGGAAACGGACTGATGCCAACAAAAAAGTAAATTTTGTTTGACTTTAACATTTTAATGTGGTATTTGTATTCATACTGTGTGTTAAAAACGAACTAACGCGACATGTTTCTCTTTGAGTTTAACAGTTTAATATATCTGTACCGACATTTTGTTGCTAAAACGAACTAACACGAGTTAACAGCTTCAGTAACATTATCGGTAGCATTTATCGCTATCTCTAAAAGCTAACTAACTAAATTATTATTATTCACTCAACAAGTCCGTGTTTGCTGGTTAACCTAACTAATTCTTAAGCCTTAAAGCTGTCAGACGCTATCAATCAATGGAATGAACCAGATAAGCATTTACTATTAACAAATGATTTAATTTATAATTTAGGTTAGTTAGCTGTCCAAAAGATATGGCTGCCTTATCTCTGTGTGTTTTTCCTTGCATGGTGGAGCTCTTTAGCTTGTTTCCTGTCAGGTTCAGCACAGAGAGTTAAATATGGCCCAGGGTGAAAAGCCAAAGCAGCGTGGTGACGAGGAGGTCGTCAAAGAACTGGTGAGTTTGAAATTCAGATTGGTTTGTCGAAATATAAAACCAGCGGATGTCGTAAGGTAAACAGTCAGTTTAATAGTTACATAATGCAGCCCCCCCTTCAGAGGAAACACTGCCACGATATTCCTACATACGTGTGCAACTCCATAGTCCATAAAATACAACTCTACACCAGTGCAGCTAGTTTTTTTTTTTAAATTCCATTTTATTTTATTTGACTGCACTGTAAAACTGAAACAATGACCACCAAGCAATATAACCTCAAAATGAGTTCTTTTGAAAATAATAACAACAATAGCGTAATAATATACTCATCATCATCATCATCATTTGGTCTCTAGACTTAATACTCTTTCAAAGACTATTTCATTGGATTAATAGGTAAACTTGTCATTAAAATGTACAAATAAAGCCTTTTTTTTTTAAACGCCAATCCGTGGCAGTATTTATTAAGGGCCATGTGCTTAATATACAGGATACTATATGATATTTGTTTTCCACACCTCATTCACCCCTCCTCCATGCATAGCTATTGCACTGCAGTTTGTGATTTTCCCTCCAAGCTGTGATTAATTACACAAGCATGTCACCTTGGAATATTATCATTTTTCCCAACAGTGCATTGTCAATGGACTGTCCTATGAAAAAATTGCAGAGGATGGGAGCACCATCAGCTCCCTGGAGGTCTTCTTCTCAGGTTATGCCCGCATGGTTGGGCTTTCCCTCTTCCCACGGCTCTGCCAGCTCACCCTCGTTGGCCAGAGTATAAGCCACATTCAAGGCCTTGAGTGCTGCCCTCTGCTCCAAGAGCTCTGGGTGGTCGAATGCCAGCTGACAGTAAGTTTGTTATATTGGTAATAACTTTAATAAATATATGCGGATTACAGAAATAACTGATTATTTGATTTATTACAGTTTCACACAGTTTTTACAGCATTTGCAACTTCCTCGCTCCATTCTGAAACCTTTTCAGACCATCATAGAATCAAGTACAAATTTATGAGTGTGCATAGGGACCAAGTGACCAGTGATACATTTTGGATTGTAACCCATAGTTTCAGAAACTATTTGTAAATTTCACAGCATGTCTAACCTCGGCCCAACATACATCAAGTGTGTTCCACCTTCCTTTTGTTGCAGGGAATATCTGGACTACAGAATTGCCCTCACCTGCAGAAACTCTACCTTTATGATAATCAAATCAGTGAAATACAGAATTTGGAGTTGCAAGTCAACCTGCAAGTGCTTTGGCTCAACAACAACTGCATATCTCATATTAAGGTTTGAATTACAACATCGAGAGCAAATGGAAAATATGGATGGGGTAGCGAATGAATGTCTGTCTCTCTGTCTGTTGATATGATTATGATAGCCTATTTATTTTATTTTGGAGTGCACAAGAGTCATAATTTTTCAGTAAGATATGTTTTTGTCCTGTCTTCTGTTAAAGTAGCATGCTCCTGCTTCTTTATAATCAAATGTGCCTATTTTCCTGAAAACAGGGGCTGAATACTCTGAAAAAACTGAAAGAACTCAACCTTGCTGACAACAGCATCGAAAAAATAGGTTGGTTTGACATTCTTCTACAGTTTTCTGTGAAGTTAGATTATCACTGAGTTGTTTTGAGCAGAAATTATTAAATCATTTGTTAACTTTTTTCCAAGGACACGGCCTTGATGCTAATGTCAACCTTGAGAATCTCAATCTGTCGGGGAACAAAATCAGCTCCTTTAAGGTAAGATAGAAATATAATTTTTCAAGGACCTTCTTTTTTTTTTTTTTTTTTTAAACTTATTTATTTATTTATTTTTAAAAAGGTCTTACTGAAGTCCTTGGACTGAAAAGAGAGCATTTCACATTTCTCGTTAAATGTTAGGGTCTTGGCCAGTTCAAATTTTCAATCATTGCTGTAGCAGTGCACTGTTGCAAGACCTTCACTCAAGTATTAAACAACATAATTTTGTTATTTGTTATTCCACATAATACATTTTGATTGTATCTGTTTCAAAATGGGTACCTCTGATACTCATTCTTATCTCTGTGAGATTGTAAAACACTATAATGGTAATATGTTTTGTTTATATTAACATTTTTACATTTTAAGCATATATTGCCTACACAATGAGTAACTGTTGTGGATACTTGGATAGGACAGATAGGACAGATGGTTCTTGCTTTGATGGGAGATAATACGTCACATCATATTAATCTATCTGCAATCCATCTTTTTTGTTGCAACCCAGCCTTTGCTTTAAAAAATCCAATTATAGTCATTCAGTGCATTGAGTGCCAAGTATATTGTTACAACTGTGGGTTCAAAGATGTGCTGCTTTTAAGTGTTTTTCAATTTGTCAAAGTGTCTGCCTCTTTGTCATCATGATGTGACATTTCTTCTTTAGCTGCTGTTGTGAATATGGACAAAAAGAAGGAAAAAAAAAACAATTTTCAGAGAAGTGTTTGACTTACTGAGCCATGTAAATGGCATGTGTCCAATTTGTATGTTGCTCTTTGCAATGTGCAATCAACAAGACAGTGTCTGCGGGCAGTTCCGTGAACAAAATGTGCCACTTTGAGTTTTCTTTTCATTACGCTTGACAACAAAAGTTAACACTGTAAAGCTCCCCATCATGCATCTATCCTGTATCTAATCTGCATCTATGCATCCAGCATATTGTAATGCAAAAGTCAAGTCCGTCAAGTGGTTGCCAATTCGTCCTCCTGCCATTTAACAGGCTGTAAGAGAAAAAAAATATATTCCAAGCAATTTTATGTTGGAGGCGATGCAGTAAAATGAGGATGTCTATGATGGGTGTATCTGTTTTTGTTTTTTTGTTTTTTTTGTTATGGAATAATAAAATACAAATGCTATATTTACCATTGAGGAGCAGTATTTCTCCCTCAGAGTACAATCTGCTTAAAACTGAGAGAAGCTCTGTGGTTGCTGTAATAGGAGCTGACCCTCCTTGCCCATTTACCTCACCTGAGAAAACTAGGACTGAGGGATCCGCAGTCAACGCCAAACCCTGTGTGTCTGCTCTGCAACTATGCCACGCACATCCTTTACCACATGCCCGGCCTCCAACGACTTGACAGCTACGATGTCTCAAGCAAGCAAATGAAGGAGGCAGCTGAGGTACTGAGAAGTTCAACAGGCCCGAGAGTTAATTGTTCATCTCGCTCTAATGTTAATATTGTTATTCATTCAGTTCCTTCTGTGCAAACTGGTTGGCGTGCTAGATTTTTAGTATACAATAGATGTCTTTTCTTTTCCCTCTCAGTGCATGGTAATGAAGAAAATGATGTACTACAACATGCGTGTGCACACTGCTCAGAGGAACCTGGCAGAGACCCAGACCAGTCTGATGGAGCAGAAAAATACTCTGTTACAGTTACCTGAGGATTGCATCAGGACACTTAATTATGCTCTCAAAAATGTATGTACAGTCCTAGAAAAATATATTGTAATTATTGTGACACCTGTAGTGTGAGTACGGCTTTGTTTTTAAATTGTCATTGACAGCTGCAGTGTTGTTTGGAGTCTACTTTTCACAGTCGAGAGAGATGTTTGAATTTGTGCCAATTTCCAGCTGGAGTGTGAGCTCTCAGAGGTGCAGGCCAGATGCAGGAAGTCTGCCCGCACGTGGGAGGATGGCCCATCCTCGCTCAGTGAAGGTTCAGTGGACAGCAGCGACATGTCTGCTGACATCTGCCATGATTCCACCTTAGAGCACAAAATGCTCAGCAAGATGGAAGCACTGAGGGAGAGGCTGAAAGTGTGGAACAGGAGGATAGAGGCGTGAGTTTGTGCGCTAGGATAAGATAAACAATTCAACAATTCAGTGTCATACTATTCTGTGTACACAAGCCTTTGAACAGGGAAGGATATGCCAAATGTGAAAAAAGAAACATTACTATGTTTTCCCTTTTTTCAGGATAGATGTGTGGTATGGGCAGGAATTGGCCGAAGCCTCGAACAGGAAGGAGTACATGGTCAACTTTCTGTTGATAGAGCTGGAGACTGTCGGAAATATTCGTTTTGAACAGGGCTCTTCCAAAGACCCCTGGTAACTGTCGTGGCATTATTAACTGTAACAAAGACTACCATGGAATCTGAGATTATACATGTGATATCAAAATCAAAGTTTTTAATTTCATGCTCATCAGGTTCACTCCCTGTCATGACCTCCTGCTGTCTCGCTTCTCTGCCACGGACTGCAAGAGTCACGGCATCACTGGCATCAAGATCACATGTATCATCCGCATCCACAACCGTGCTTTGAGGCTGCGGTTTGAGGACAAGCTTCACTCCCTGATAGCCAGTGAAGAGTCTGCTGGGTTTTCACAGTGAGGGAGACTGGACTTAATAATAATTTTAAATCAAAACTTACAGACAGTTCAAACTATGTATCATTATTATTCGTCATCAGTATTACTAAATGCTATATTTACAATATGAACAACAGGGAGCACTTGATTAAAAGACAAAATGCTACTCAAAATAAAAACTTGTGTTACTGGCTACAGAATATTTGTTTGACCGTAATTAAAACTTTGCCTGCAGGAATTACAAACGCTGGCTGGAGTACCTGTTCTACGTAGCCGATCCTAAACGAACCAGCGATAAGAACGAAACCCTGCACATTCTGGAGGAGGGTTTTCCAGCAGCAGAAACATATAAGGTATGCATGCTACTGTACTGTACTGTAACAACAAATCGTGCTGATATTTACCATATTGTCTCTGCGCCAGGCCTTGGGAAGAGAGAGTGCTGTGCCCTTATCCAACAGCCTGAATGTGTGTGAGCAGCCCAGGATAGAGTATGCACTGTCTCAGGCCGGCCAAGGCTTGTCCAAACAACATGTGGATAGTCTCCCCTTCAGACACGGTCTGTGTGATCTGCTTATCATATCATTGTATTTCTTTTGGAAGCTGTAACTTTTTCTGCTTTGTTCTTTTTTTTATGATTGATTTGGAAGTGTTTTTGCCTGTAGGTCGGATCATTGTGTCAAAAGTATTCCTGGGCCACAGGTTTTCGGCCCGACAGGGGGAGCCAATAGACAGCAGTAACTACCCCAAAGCCCACTCTGTGTATTGCAATGTCAACTCCAATGATAGAACTACGACAAGTGACGGTATATATCAAAAGATACTTAAAAAAAGAAAAAAACTTTTCTGAGTGCATTGTACAGTGTCATTGCATCACGATGTATTTGTCATTCAGAGAGACGCCACTCCCCCAAAACACACAGTGGTCCTGAGTGCAGCCCCAGGCGGAGACAGTGGTTTGTGTTTGACCATGAGCTTGTCTTGCCTGAGTACATCATTGATTTTGAATACATCACCGAGGTAATGATTTCAATGTTCGAAATGTTTTCTTCACTGTTTGCAAAGTGTGACCAAAGTTGCAAAGTTGTTCTGTTAAATTGCTTCAGTGATCTTTGTCGTTCAGCCTCAGATGCAGATAGAAAAAAAAAACAGATTTCAAATCAAAATCTAGCTGTGTGTGCCTTTGGAAAATTGAAAGCACTTGTTGCCCAGAAAGGGACTGTAGAGGAACTGGGTGGATGTGATTCTTTATCAGCTTAAAAAGGACTTGCAAGTATCACTTAATAAACAAAAATTATAGATGCAGGATTAGATAATTTATCCAAGCTAATTTCTACCTCAAATGTTTTCTGAAATGCCAACAGTGAAAAGGTTTTGAAGTCATTTTAAAATAAGCTTATCAACATCAAGTCTGTGATTTTCAAGCCTTGAAAATCACAGACAGATGTGTACCATCCTTATCAAGATATTTTTTTTATCAGTTTCTAAAGGACGTTATGGACACTATTTCACACGTTACTGTTTTCTAGATCCCTTCACATCATACCAATGAAGTAATCTCACCAGTTTTAGAAAGCATGGGACCCAGCTTGCATTTCATTGTCCACAGCTCCATGCCCTCTTACATTAATACTGCTTGAGTCCAGCCTCCACAGTATTGATCTTTATGCCTCCACCAACTATAGACCAATTTCAAAATTACCCTCCATCTCTAAAGTTCTTGAAAAGCTTGCAAAAAAATCTATTGAGACTTTTTCTTGAGAGTTCCAAAAAGCGTGTGTTATATTAATACAGCAAAATTAGCCCAACTCTCTGTCCTCTTACAACATATATGGCCTGCCCCCAACAACTCAGGACTCCTTGTGGACCAAAATTTTAATTCTTAGCAGCGGACTAAAAAGCTCAGTTCAGTTCAGTCATGTTTTTATCATATCAGGCACATGGCAAAATTGGGTCTTTCTTGAGTGTAAGCAGCAAGTTCTTTTATTTCATCCTGCCTTGACTACTGCAACTTTTCACTGGCCATAACCAGGAACCCATAGAATGGCTCTCATGAACCCAAATTGTGCAACAAGGCTTTTTAACTGTATCTCCCTACATCACATCCATTTCAGAATTGATTTTGACTATTATTGGTCATTTATTTTTTTTATTAGTCATTTATTTATTTTATTGGTCTAGCTATCTTTCTGAACGTTTGATCTATTTGGCATCTACACATAGCCTGACATATTCATGTCAGCCTGAGGAGCTCAGGCTGGCAAAGTCATGATAAATACACAAGCTCTGCTTTTCAGCAAATCATGACAGCTGTAAATCTTTTGACATCTCCTTTGCTATTAGCACCAAGGCCACGCTGCCATTCCTGACCTCAGCACAAGCAATGATGACCTTCCTTCTGATGATATTAGCCTGGACCAAGAAGCCCTCACCATGGAGCCTGTGCTGAAACCACAGCCAAAGATGTTGAGCCTGGATGAGAAAACTCTGCTCAGAGTGGCCAGAGCCAATGTGCTCAGTCAGATAACTGTAAGGATTATGGCCTTTTAGCCCAGATTCTGTTTTTGATGCAATTTCATACACTCACACTGAATTTCGCACTTCCTTGAACAATTGCTAATATGTTGAACCTCCAGGTGTTGAACCTCCACGGCAACAGTCTGAGCAAGCTAAAGGAGATTTCCTGCCTGACAGCTCTGCGGCATCTTACCATCAGCTTCAATAAGTTCACACGCCTTGATGACATCTCACACATGGTGAGAGTGACAAAAAAATATCATGCTTAAATTACATCCTGAAGCAGCATTTTGTTAATATCTTGCTTCCGTAATGTAACATTACATTAGTCAAAACAGGATGTTGAGGCAGGGCATTACACAAAGAGGGGCTGTTGAAAAGTTGGAGATTTGGACCATAACAAACATGGGAGGAGAAACGCAGCAACCCACTGCATGCTCACTAGTCGCTGAAGCAATTCCTTGTAAAATGCTCTCTGTATCATCTTGATCTATCATAAATTTCAGATTCTTGAGAATTAACTAATTCTAGAAACTGGGATGCAATTGTGGTGTCTCAGGAAAAGGCAACGGGCTTGTCAGAGAACACCCAAAATGCACTGTGATGCCATGCTGCCACTAATGTCACCTTGAAAGTTGTGAAGTCGCAGGTTTTATATGATGGCAACGGCAGAGGGACAATTGTTAACACCTTCCCAGGTGTTATTGGTTGCAATATTTATGGACACCTTTTGGTGTGCCTTGAAGAAACCACTAAAAATATGGGACTTAAACATAAGTTGATTGTAATATAAACCACAAGAAAATTGTTTTTGCCACTCAAATATGTGTACATTGTAATATGTAGATTTGGCTAACAAAATGAAAAGATAATATTCCATTTCACTGTGACTTTAACATCCATTTTGTGTGTTGGTGAAATTCCAGCACAACCTAGAGTTTGTGGATGCTAGCTATAACCTCATAGTGACCCTAGATGGGCTGAAGGGACTGGGACGGCTGAAACAGCTGGACTTGAGTTGGAACAAGCTGACCAAAGCTAGAGAGGAGACGGCAGTGCTGAGAAAACACACTCCTGCCCTGCTGAAACTGGATACCCGACACAACCCCTGGCACAGGGTATGTGCTGTGATCAGAAATAGAATCAAATCTGTAAATGTCAATAGGTTGAGCCTCACCAGCACATAGATACTAACTGAATATCCATCATACACATTGCTGGTATTATCAATTATCTGAAAAAATGACACTGCACAAGACACAGTGATGGTGTCTTGCTTCTTCCAGCCAGAGGCAGTCAGAATGACCATCCTTGGCCGTCTCATGACCCTCACACACCTGGATGATGTGCTTGTGACAGAGGAGGAGGCTGCTGCTGCTGTTCAGATGGCTGCTGCATCCAAAATTAACCAGGTTAACAAATACACACGTTAGCCTGCAGATATTACATGCACTCCACTGTAGATGGTTACAGATATGGCTAAATTAAAGCCAAGAAGGACACTTCTTTGGACAGTTAAATCTAGCACAGTAAAGACAAAATATCCCACTTTTTAGAATTCAGTATTTTTCTGTTGCTGATGGGGGTCATTTTGGTTTTGCAGCCCAGCACCTAGGCCCAGTTTCAGTTCCAGTTGCACGGTGTATATTAGGATATTTAGGTCATAACATATCAACAATTGTGTTGCAACTGCAATTGTTAGTCTTCTTCTGGCAGGATAAGCAGCTAGGCCAGATGATTTATTTTCCCTGTATTTGTATTGTGGTGGCAGTGTTGGTGATGGCGAGGGCTGCAGTACCTGAAGATTCTTTTGCATTGTATTTTATATTGAATTGCTGTAATTCCATCAGACCTGTTGACACTCTGATTGCAGGCGTCTCTTCTGGCACACTCCCGTACAGTCAGCGAGCGTCCCCGCAGTCTCAGCCTTCTTTCAGCAGCACAGCTCTTATGCCAACTCGGTCCAGCACCCTGGGGCCTCAACAGAGAGTTGGAACCAGGCTGGACTGCAAAGGTGAGTTTTGCTAACAGCTAGCTTTATTCACTGTACAATTACATCTTCATACAATAAGTTTATATGGGTCCACAGAGAGGCCTCATCCATTCATTCATTCATCCCTGCATTCATTCATTCATTCATCACTCTTGAATCACCATTTTAGAGTTATTTCAGTACACAAATTAATACAAACTGCATCCTTAAGTTTGTATACATCTTAAACCCAGTAGTGGCCTCTGAATTTTGACCAGATCACAGCCCTGAACCTGGACAGCCAGAGGATTTCCAAGCTGACCAACCTGGACAAGCTGGTCAACTTACGCTGGGCCTCCTTCAATGATAATGACATTTCTAAAGTGGAGGGGCTGGACAACTGTCTGCACCTGGAGGAGCTTTCCCTCAACAACAACTGTATCAGCACATTGGACGGTCTGTCACACTCATTTTGACCATGAAAGTTTGAAATACCACAAAACAAGGGAAAGGACAACAACTCAATACCAGTGTTATTTAGAACACCATCGAATCTGTAGATTCGCTCATAAAATCACAGTTCATAGATAGATAAATAGATAGATAGAGTTTTTTTCTTAAATTTTATTTGACACTTGTGGTGGCCTGCTTTGTCTTGATCACAGAGACATATGCATTAGGGCTGAATCTTTCCATAATTTAGCATCATTAATTCTCATCATTGCTGTATACTCCCTGTTTTTCCCCATAGGACTGTCTAAACTACACTGCCTGATTAAGCTGAGTGTGAATGGGAACCAGCTGTCTTGTCTGGACGCCTCAGTCCTGGACCAGCTGCCCCACTTGCACTTTCTGTCGGTGGAGAACAACTGTATCAAGTCCATGCATGGGATCCAGAGGGCTCGTTCCCTCCTTGAGCTCTATATTGGCAGCAACCACATTTCTACCACACGAGACATTTACCATCTGAAGGCAAGCATCTCATAAAAAAGTTACACTCTGTGCTCTTGAAGATCACAGAGTGTAACTTGTAACTAATAAAGCTGGTCATTTCACTTCCTTTCTTTATAGTATTTATCTGGGAATATCTGCCCCTCTTTTTCATCAGGGATTGACAAACCTCATTATTTTGGATCTTTATGGGAATCCCTTAGTGGAGAAACTGGAAAACTATCGGATATATGTGGTGTTCCAGCTGCCTTCCCTAAAAGCACTGGATGGGATTGCGGTGGTATTTGTCAATAACCCTAATCAGTTAACTAATCAAACATTACAGTTATGGTGTAACAATATGGCTTTGTATCCTAAATGTTGAAATTCATGGTTAAACTGCTGTTTTCTGTAGGAAACAGTTGAGTGTGAGAATGCAAAGGATGTGTTTGGAGGGCGACTAACTCCTGACATGGTGGCAGAGAAGCTTGGCCACTCTAACTACGCAGACATTACCAACCTAAGCCTGCAGTCGTGTTCCATCAGGTAATAAACTAACTCAGAACACATTCAGATATTTGTCCAAAAGACAGTAACAGTGATATTTGGGTGCCCCACTCAAATTAAAGACTGGTAAGTAAAAAAGTGTCTTCCTCTGCTACAGGATGGTTGACTTGGCTCCAGTAGACCTATTCCACAATCTGCACACTGTGAACTTAGAGCACAACAATCTAACCTCCTTCTCAGGCCTCATCTACCTGCCCAACATCAAGGTAAGAAGACTAAATATGACAACAAATGTGTAGACTGAGTCTTGGACAAATTAACTATTTCCACTCTCTTTGTCTCAGGCTCTTTGTCTGAATTATAACCACATCGAGTCCATCCTGCCCAGACAGAGAACTGGGGCCCACCTGACTAACAGACAGATACTATACAACAAAGTCAACTCCAGTGGCTATGGCCAGCAGAGCCCATCCAAAGGCAACAGGTAGTATGACACAGCTTTCATTTTAATAATGGACCTGAATAAGAGGCTTTCCAAGATTCACCCATTTATTTCTAAATTTTACATATTAATTATATGATTAATTTCAGAGTATTGACTTTAGCTGAGTGTGCAGACTGCTGCCATTAGGGGGCAGCACTGTCCAGCAAATGTTTTACTTGCTTTTGGCAATCAAGATCTTTTTTTTTGTCAGAGTAGTTGAAGGAGGGAGGGTAAATTCAATGTCATGTGTTAGCAGGACTATTTTTCATTTCTCATCACAAAATGGGAAAATTAAAATGCAGGCAATATTCTAACTTTTTGAATAATTTGTCCGTAAAGTAATTTCTCCCAATTTTCTGTAGTCAGTGTGTATCATGAAAAATGGGTAATGCATTTTCCAGTGGCATTTTCTTTTTATAAAAATTGTACATGGAGTAGTTGTTATCTGCATTGTACAGGTTAAGGACTGTTAAGCTTTTGTTTGTCCTGGCTGTGATTGTTGTGAGTTGGTCTGCACCTGTGAGGGTTGACCACTTAAATGAGGCAGCGGGGGGAGAAAGAGCCTCACTTAACCACAGAGATAGCAAACTGTCCGGGCTCCTATTCTGTGACTGTCTTTAAGGGATGCTGGGCCCATGGACAGCCTGGAGCCACTGATGGGCAGCCTGGAGGTGCTGTATTTGAGTCACAATGGCATCTCCAATATGGCCAATCTGCAGCTCAGCAGGCTCACCAATCTGAAAGCACTCTTCCTTCAAGGTATGTAGGTTGGTGATGTGCCGTCCCTTACAAAGCGTGTGAAAAATGCAGTGTATAAAGCCTGTGAAAAGGCAAGCACAGAGAGCAAAGTTTCCGTCAGACCTTAGGCCAGGTGGGAGATAAGGCTTGAAGAAAAGAAAGACTCACTTTCTTTTCAACTGATTTTGATGGCTTTTGATTGTATTTTGCTTCATGAGGGTAATTTGCCCCACAGAGCTGACCTTACTTGTCTGCTCTTGCTTTTTGCTTTGAAACCTTTCACAGATGTTTCTATAATTCTGGTTCCGTGTACACAAGGAGTTAATAACAAAAACCCTGTATATTTTTTATAGTATCTTAAAATGCTGACATTATAAGTTTATTGCCTGTTATTAGGGTTGGCTGATATGTTGATATGATATTGATATTGTGATACGAAGCTAGATATTGTTGGGGTGTTTGGGTATTGTAATATCATGATATGAAGTACTTGTTGGCCTGTTCCTGATCCCGGTTTTAAAGGTTGCATTACAGTAAAGGGAGGTAACTGGACTGTCGTTTTGCTCTACATGCTTGATCATCATATCCACATTACTAATGACTGCTTATCAAAATATCTTGTGCATAAATGTTTTCTGGAAGAAGCAGTAGTCAACCATACAACATTGGCACAACATTGATGTCTAGGTATTCATTCAAAGGCACTGTGATATTTCATTTTGCCCATATCACTCAGCCCTACATGTTATTTTACTTTTCTGTTTCTTTTTCAGGCTCCACAGATTAGTTCAGAGTATTCTAACTATGTCTTTATCTTTGTATTGTTTTTATTCCCAACTGTTTTTGTATGTTTTTTACTTTTCTCAGGTAATGAGATCAGCCAGGTGGAGGGCTTGGAGGGGCTGTACCAGCTCAGAGAGCTGGTGCTTGACCGAAACCGCATCAAGTCCTTTGCAGAGAACTCCTTCATAGCCCAGAATGTCCTGATAGAGCTGCACCTGGCGGAGAACCGCATCCGAGAGCTCAACCACCTAGACCCGCTCACTGAACTCTGCAAGCTGTTCTTATGCATGAACAAGCTGCAGGTACTCTGTCAACAGCAGCCTCCTCACACACCTAGATATTGTGTCTGAATATTGAGGTTTTCATTAGGACTGAAATAATGAGAGGAATTCAGTCACACCATGCTGATTTCCTGAGGAGACCATCAAGGTCATAGTTAGTTTTTGTATAGCTTTTGATTTACCACCGACTTCTGCTGGTTGATTCATATGCAAAATAAGTTGGATTTTTAAGAATGCATTTTATTCAGCCTACAGGGGTATTACTTTCCCCTATGTTTGGAAACTAAGACATGAAATATAGTAATCATGAGTCGTTACCACCCCACTGTGGCATGCATGGGGTGGTATTAAGGAGAATCAACTTTGATTGAAGGTCAGGGCTGTATTTATGAAGAGAGATGGGAACAATCAAGCAACGTGTAATCAGCTTCTCTGTCTACATCTCCTCCTCACCCCAGGCGAGTGATTTGCACTTTTGTTGCCAGTTGCTTCTTCTGTTCACTTCCTTAATGTTTTCATGCATTCAATTAAGACATAAAATACAGCAATCATCCCAACATGCTGGTCCTCTCAATGCAGGCTTCTTTAAATCACAGCTGACTCATAAATCTTCCCCATAAACCTGTCCCTGTGGGCTTTATTGTATAATTTAATCCTCAACTGTTGCAGGTGTATGTGGTAAATGTCTTCAGGTGAAGCAGTATTATATGTGTTCTATGACTGTCAAATCTATCTATCTATTTATCTATCGATCTATCTATCTATCCCTTTGCATGCCCAAACTCTCATGAGATTAATGAGAGCTCACATATGTAATCTCTCCCATCAGCTGCCTCTATCCTCACTACAGCTAAATTATGAAAAGATTCAGCCATAATGCATATGTCTCTGTGATGAAGACACAGCAGGCCCAGATGGACAGGGAAAAAGAACTGGGCACGATTATTTAATCTTTGTGTCTCTACTTTCTGTAGGACATTGCAGAGCTTGAAAAACTAGAAGTACTTCCCTCACTGACCGAGCTCTCCGTTGTTGGCAATCCTGTGAGTATTACCAGTATTTGTCTACCTCAAAGTGCATTTAACATATACACCTGTAGATAGTCTTAGTTGGCTAATGAAATTTTCCGTATTTTTCCATTCATATATCACACGCTTGTTCATTTTTTGATGATTTTCTCGGTTCATTGAATTGAATCCACTAGCTGCTGCTGCACATCACAGGATGCTTTGAACTCTTTTCCACTCACAAACAAAATTATCAAAAGCACACTCACAGGCTCACTTTCTCACTTACACAAACCAAAACACTAACCCAGTGTAACTCTGTGGTTCTAAATTAAGCGATTACATGATGGGCCGTCTGCTGTGCCTCAAACTGGCCGGCATCAGCGACAAATCCGTTGACCAAATGGCAGGCCTCTTTTGGCCTGGGTACAGCACCCATCTGGAGCTCATGGATCAGGCCTGTGCAGAGCCCGCAGCCCAGGGCCTCCCTGTCATCCATGGGGCCATGCTCAGCTGTGGTAGCCTGTTTACCCTGCAACTCCCATCCCCCTTCCCTTCCCATAGGGGCTTAATCCTTCCAGAGGGTAGAAGCCAACAGCTACCCCCAAGACAATACCTCCTGCTGTCGACCGCATGAGATCACTGCTTCACCCATGTTGCCTCGCCAAATTCTGTCTCTTCCTCTCAGCTGCACGTCCATTGGCACGCACTCCTTGCTCAGTCACAGCCGTATCCTGCAGGAACACACTGTTCTCTGAGTGGACAGGCCAGGATTTGCACCCTGGCCAGAGGGTGCCCTCAGCTGGGCAGGGAGAAAGGAAGGGCCAGGGAACTCTCTGCAGCAATCAGCTGGGTCACTGGAATAGCTGTTGGGAACATGGTCTCTGGGGGTCGGGGGCCTCAGGGAGGTTCATGGACCCACATAGCATTGCACTCAAACCAGATGTCTCAGGACAGGCTCCATTCAGGCTCCCTATGCACACATTTGGTTGATGCTAGTTGGGATTGATGTAAGTTGTTTCATCAGACAGGTGTTTGTTCGTTTGTTTTTTCTCCCAGGTGGCCCGACGTTCCCTTCACAGGCCATCAGTAGTGCTACATCTCTCCAGGCTCCAGGTCCTGGATGGCGCGATGGTCACCCTGGAGGAGAGGACCAGGGCTGAACTTCTCCTCACAGATGCAGCAGTGAGAACTTGTGTACAGATGCACCCAAACACACACACATACATACATCAAAACATGTTTTCATGCTCAGGTATTTTAGAAAACCAAAACACTGCATCTGTAACATCTTTACACAGTTTGCCAGCCAGTTCCACAATTGATTTTACGCCTTTACATTTGAGGGTCAGCAAAATCTGGCCCCTAGAGCCATATTGCAGTTGTGTTAACCCTCCATGACCCTGCACACAGCCTGAGATTCTTGGTCAAGGCTCTGCTGATAGTTCCTTGGGCAGCTCTCAAGGCCAAAGCTGGCCAGCCAGGAGCTTCAATACTTCTAGATTGTGGAACAACTACATTTGTATCATCTCTCAAAACTCAACTCATTTTAACAGTCATTTTAACAGCTTTTATATGAAAATGTATATCAGGGTTCCTTTTGTTACCTTTTTTAAAATTCTTATTCATATCTTTTAATTTTATTCTCTATATTATTTATTCTGCTTTGATCCAAGGCCTTTTACAAACAGTTACTACACTCTATACACATTTATCAGTAATAAAAGCAGTATGAGCAGCAGCAGCATTAGTAGTAGTGATAGCAGAAGTAGTCATACACATATAGAGTACATGAGCTCTGGATATAAAAAAATAATTAAATTGTAATTACATACCAGATTTTACATGCAGAGTAAGAAAAAGCTAAGTGTTTTTAAAGCAGGAAGGATGTAATATTAGATGTGGTATGAAGGAATAAAGGTACACACAATATAAAAGAGTGAGTTATAGTACTGTATTGTGCACTGTGTTGTGAGCCCTTTTTAAGGGTTTTTCATTTCTTAAGTAAAAATCAACAGAGGCTTTGTCTATATAAAAGCCAATAATGTTGCTTTATTGTGTGAAATGCAATCCAGCATGAAATCATACAGTGGGCAGAAAGAGAACAACCAAACAACAGCCACCAAATAGAAAGCATGGCTCAAACTCTTTCAGTCTGACTGATTTGATGTCCACATAACGAGAGAGCAGAGCCATAATGCTCCTCTAGCTCTGAATTAAAAGGAGCCTAAGCCTGCTGGCTTCATCCTGCTGATTAGATGAAATGTGCCCGGCCGATAATGCACCAGTGGATTTACCCCCTATTAGCTAGGTCAACACAACCCCCTCTGCTTGTTAATAGTAGATGTGGCAGCGACAGAGCAGAGATCCTGGGTTTTATCATTAAAAACATAAACACAAAACCTCCCCCTGCTAACCTCCATAACCCTGTCATTTCAGCCATATGTCCTACTTCTGTTTTTGTTTTAATTTAAACGTTGCTATTGATGAATAGTCATTACAATTATGCTGTAAGATGTGTGGAACTGCAGCAATTTAATCATCCATAGTGTGTGTGCACCACACACTGTGGTGACTTAGAGCAAAAAGAGGCAGGAGACAAAGAAACTGTTACAGGGCAAGGATACACATATTAGTAAGGCCAAAGTTCGCAGATCGCAGAGGCTTCCACTTGTTTCACCATATTCAAGTGAGAGTATCTGCTCATCCTCCATTCTGTCCTACAGTATAAACTCTTTTTCCCTTCCCCCTCTCTCCCCTATTCCTCATTTAATATATTTTACATAGCCATACTCCCAGTGCCCAGGGGCTCCTGTGCCTACTATGGATATGAACCTACCTGGACTGCTGCCCCCCATGTCTCGTAACACCACTCTGAGAAGTATGGGCCTGAGTGGGGGACTGCAGAACATCTTGGTGCGCGATATCCTGCCATGTAACGTGAACGAGGTCCTACCTCACGATATATCCAGGCGTGAGTATGATGCTTCTGCTCTCACAGCCAAAAATGAGTTTCTACATATAACTGTGCATGATAGCAAGATTCAGATAAGCACTGTATAGCCTGTTTTTGAATGCGAAAGTCATGTTCTTTCAACCTCGCGTAAGGAGGGCTCACTTTTCATTATTATGATATACCAAGCAATTTTTGATTATCAAGTTACCTGGCAGCTAATGCACACAATTGTGTTCATTCGCAATTTTCAGACAAGAAGCACAAACATGGTAGTGCTGCCCGCAGTAGTCAAGCAGAGATCGCCTCCAGGCACATCAGAAGGACAGGGAACAGCCTGCCAACCACAGGCCTGCTTCTTGATGTAAGCAGAGTCAACAGTGCTTACCCCTATCAGGAACAGGACAACAGGTTGGTCAAGCTTTAAACTCAGAGATTTCTGTTTCTATAATTATGTTAATGTAAAACATAAGAAGTCTGTGCAAAAGAAGATATAATACCCTGTGTTTTTCCTCACACATGTTGTTGTATTTCAGATTTCCAAATGGTGGTGTTCCCAAACCTCCACCCATGTAGCAGCTTTGGGAGGAAGGCCTTGGGACTAGCACGCTGATGCTCAGTGGCAATCACTAAGCAAACTTAAGGTGAACACATGGTGGTTAGCCATAAATGTAGCTATCTAATTGCCCCGAGATTTCATTTTGTCATGTGGGATTTTTATGTCCCTCCACTGTGGTGCATGGTATGCAGGACATTATGTTTCTGTGATGTCATCTGTTTGTAGGCCTGTCCTTGTGAACACAATAGTACATGGCATAAGCGTCATGTGTGTACACAACAAGTACCCTCTACAGAGCAGTTTTATGAATTTGTATATTCATGAGGAAAAATGTTGGGGCATGAAGTAACTGAAGTGCCTTCCGCTTTCTGATATGAAGATTGAAGACTTCAAGTGGACTTTTGAAAAATGTCTCAATGCACATGTTTATGATTAACATTTGCTGCTTTCCTGAATTCTGGTTTAAAGTAAAACTACTTTGGAAGAAAATAAGGCTATTTGATGTGGCCATGTAGTATGTCCCTTTTAAATGCGTACATAATGACTCTGACTACCATTTTCTATCCACATATGTGGATCACTAACCGTGGTAATCTGAGGATGAGAGGTTTTGGTGTCATTTCCACTGCTATCCCATCCTTACCCCTAAACAAGAGGAAAAAAAAAACACCCACAGATGCAAGGGCGTGTGAGGCTGGCATACTGTGTCCATCGGGTCAAATGGATCCCCAACAAGTGGATAATCCAGCTTTAGCACACCTCTCTGTGGACAATAATCTGCAGTCACTCAGATAAAGATCTAATCTTGAATGAGGTCCAAATGGATTGCAGAGATTGTCAGTTTCATCATGTTAGCCTCTTTTCAAAAAGCCCACCACGATTTCCCCCCTAATAGGCAAATCTCATGTGTGGTAACTGGAAATGAACCAGTCAGCTACTCTATTCGACGGTTTGGATGATGTTAGTTCTGCAGAATATGACATTATAATCCTTCCTGTCTTGCTGTCAATCTAATCTAGTAGTCCTGTGGTTAACACAAATACCAATCTGAGCCATAATGATAACTGCCTTAGAGTGCACGATATGCCCTACATTAGGGGATCTAAAACCTTTTTTTTTAATTGCAGGACCTTCAAATTGATATTGATTAGGGTGGAGGTTTCTGTCTGAAAAGAGCCTGACATTATATGTACAGAAGAAGCCCTTACCATACATTCTCTCACTAGACAGACTGCTGTTAGTGGATGAAAAATATTTCCCATTTTGTTTTGTATCATACCAAGTACTCCTAAGGGGGCAAACCATATAATTATCTTTGGACCTGGTTTTGGTAAAATATGACCTTTGTTCTAGCTATTAATTGACCAGAGGTATGCTTTTCTGTTTTATCCTTTCCTTCAATGTCAACCTCTGATTTTGTGCATCAGTGGTGTGAGTTCTGACCACTAGGTGTCCTTAGTACTCCATTAACTCTCCCATTATAACACTACAAATCAGTCCTTAATTAATTCACCTCTTGTTTTTTTAGACAATGATCTATCTATCAATCAATCAATGATGTGCAGTTATGCTGCAGGTCATATTTCCAGCGAGTATAGTCTTGGCTGCAGATTTTACACAACAGCCTGTCCTAGGCAGCAAAAGTGAAAGGCTCTCCCCTAACGAGCTCCTCTAATGCATGTACTTAACTTCACTTAATTTGTGTTAATTCCCAGCATTAAGCTGGGCTAATGACTGTGCAAGTGGGTGTGCTGTCATTACCTTACTCTGTCTGACATCAAATGGCAGCTGATGGGCTCACACCGGGGGGAAAAAACCTCTTTAATGCACAGATTTGGGGGCTCAGTGAGAGTGCTCTAATGCATTAGGTATTGCAAAGGATAATTACATACTTTATATTTGTGTACAGTATATATGTATAACTGTTTTCATGGAATTACATTTCCGTGTTTAGTAGGGCTGGAGTGAGTATACCACTTCATACAGTATGTTTCTCCTTGCATAACTGTCAGTATTTTTAACATTAAAATGACATTAGCATAACGATTGTGAATAATTCATCAGTCTTGAGTGAACCCAGATGCACCGGGCTGCCATCTCTCTCTCTCTCCCACTCTCTCTCTCTTTCCCCCCATGTGAGTCGACCACATGGTTCATAGCTGGTTTAATGGGATGGAATGTGACAGGTTATGTTTTCATCTGCTTGATATGGAGCCTAGCCTGGGAGGGAGGGAGAGAGAGAGAGTGGGCGGGAGGGAGAGTGAGTTAGTCTATACAGCTATAGTCTGGATTCATAATTAGACATGTTTGCGCTTGTTGTGAATCAGTGAGAGATGATGCTCTTACCCACAACTGAC
>OMLB01017969.1:0-12826 GCA_900302555.1 Myripristis jacobus
TTCATGGAATATGTCCACGAAATGAAGGTGAAAGTGATGACATCCAAGGAGAACCCCAAGGTAACTGTACTGTTATATTTGCAATTATGTTTGTTCCTAATTAACAGGCACAAGTCAATCCGAAAAACATTTTATTCAAATGAAAATGGCAAATCCGTTTGCAGCCATTTAACAACTTAACAATTGTCACAATGATGAGGGTGAAAGTGTGTCAATTTCATCGTTATTTAATTCATTTGGCCAATATATTAGTATATTAATGATTTTTAAAAATGTTAATTAAATCTCTTTTTAATGAATGTGGTTTTATATACTCTGCATGTACTTAAAAGGTGTGTATTTGCATTTTCTAAGTCAGTTGGGCCTTCCTCATTGGTGCGTAGGCATGGTCTGAGGCAGTTCTAAATTTGTTCGCAGAGTAAGAACAAAATCTGGTAAGAAAATATTGATGAATCCCGGATTTGTGCGTCAAACGATCGTACGCACAGTTTAAGCACAGATTTGTGCGTGCGCACTGTTTGTGAATGAGGCCCAATATGTCCTTGAAAAATCCTAGACGATGATTTCTTGTGACAGTCAACAGACACTCAGCTGAGCCTGACTGTAATACACTACTTTATTCTACTTTTAGTCATTTTCAAAACACAATGTCTGTTCATGCACTATTGTTACACTTCTCTGATAACGGACTCGACAGCGAGCAGAAAGTAAAAGGACGGTACCATCTCATTCAGGACGTCACTGGTGAGAAAGTTGTCCTGTACGTAGGTGACCTCCACTGCCACTGGGATGCCATAGTCATTGGGCCGTTGCTGTACAAAAAAAGAGATGATGCGGGTGAGTCACTGGAAAATAACTGACCTCTGAGAGATCCTGTTCTTCATGCAACCATGAATCCAGTCTGTAGCTGTACAGTGAGTGCTGTAACCACAGCACTGACGCCAAGATATTTGTAAGACTGGACACTTTCTATCTGCTAACCCTTAATTGTCACTGGGGAGACCTCCTCCTTCTCTCCTTCTTCCTTCTCAAATCCATAATTAACTCTTTGGATTTCCCAACATTCAGTTTTTAAAACATTGCATATTTTGTCAGTGGGAACAAAGAAAGAAGGAGGAGGCCTCCCCAGTCCCAATTAAGGGTCAGCAGATAGAAATTGGCCTGTCAATTTCTTGGTGTCTACCTGGACAGAAAGTTAAACTGCAAAAAGAAAAACGATGCTGTATTTACGAAGGCTCAGTCAAGACTATTCTGTTTGAAGATCCTTTGATATCAGCTAGGAGCTTCTTGATGTTTTTTTAATCAGGGAATCTGAGCTAGAGTCCTCCCCTTTGAGGATTAATAAAGCTATCTAATCTAATCTAAACTGATGTCAGTTTAAAGGAAAGCTGCTAAGCTTAACAGAAAGTTTGAGTCACACAGTGCATGAGGTCGAAACACGGTTTCAATGCTACATAAGAATGTGTTGTGCCTGTGCCCTCACCTCAGGAGGTGGTACTACCCAGAATGGTGTTATTGTCGACGCCACGCCTTGATTGCCATGATAATATGGGCCTGTAAAAGAACAGATGGTTGAAAGCTCAGTGGCCCCAAATATTTTCCTGCCTTGTGGTTAGAGACACAGTCTTTCAAAAACAGAAAAACCAGGTTCACTCCCTGAGCCAGCGAGCAGTCAGCACCATGAAGACAACACAGTGTCCTTGAGCAAGTCACTGAATCCCTGACAGCTCCTGGGCATGTTTTACAACAGACTTAATGATCTTACCTTTGTGGGAGAGGTAATCAGCAGGAGATCAATAAATAATGTTTTTATTACTTAAGTATTGCCTAGCCCAAGCTCTACTACTCCAGCTCCATGTGTAAAGAAGGAGACACTGACCACAGATGATCCCCAAGCAGGGCTGGAAGCCGTTGCTTGAACCCTGCAGCCTCAGCTGGTGGTCCATCTGGGAGTCGATGTCCTGCAGAGACGGCAGAGCCGGACCACGGGGATGACTGTGGTACCAGCCCACCAAAGACAGCCCACGCATGAACAGGTTCTGACAGATCTGGGATGGAATAAACACAATGAATAGAATCCAGTTTGACCAACCCTTAACTGTTCTTCAAAAATTAACAAGATATTCATGCATTGCTTGCACTTTAAACAGCACTTTTTTCCTGAGCCATCAGTTGCAGAGTGGTCACACTAAAATTAAATTTCATTCTAGCACTGCTGACCAGCTTGGAGCAGAACTTAAACTTGATGTGGATGCAAGAATTCTCAAACATCTTTTTAGCCACATCGTCACAGATTCAACGCTTAGTTCTTTAGTTTCAAGCTTTAGGAGGGAGTGGTGCATGTTCTCATGTACTGACAGAACTCCCTAGCAGGTTTTGCCAGTGTCTCGAGGTGTTTGTGTTGTAGATCCATGTCTTACCTCCTCTTCAACGGCAGAAGCAGAGTCTCTGTCTCCTAGTCTGGTTCGACAAGGGAAGGCCCTTAAGACCGTCAGCACTGGAAGACACAGCAAAGACTTTTCACACACATCTAAATCATCGCTGAGCTTGCGTATGAACTAAGGATTTTATGTGCTATCGCTATTTTGTTTCTATGTCTAAAATATTAGGTTCAAAATCTTTTCCTGAGCATTTATGTCTGACTGCACTCACGTTGTGTGTTGGTATCCCATCGTCCTCCGAGATAGCCCACCACCTCACTGGTGGTCAGGTGACAGTGGAAGTCCTGATGTGGACAAAAAAAAAAAAAAACACAGCAGACTCAGTGTCAGAATGTTGTTTGGCAGTGATTTGGCTCATTGACTTTTGGCTGGTGCTCACCATTAGCAGCAGCACATTACTGGACACGGCTACATTGAAAGGCTGGAATCTGTTGATGGCTGAGAAGGCAGACAGCTCCACTAGTGTGTGTGGGTCTCTGAGGATACCAGCAAACGTAAATTACAATATAATTCACTCCAGCCCATAAAAAACGGTGTGGGTCACTCTCCAAATAAAGGCCAGTACCTGGCAGCATCTCTGGTGCCCAGGGTGCAGTATCTGACAGGAATCCTCTCTCTGTCGGTTCTTCGTGACACCATGATGTCTGTCCCAACAAAACATGTGTTATTTTCACATTTCTGTTCCAGTGTTCTAGCTTGCTAAATGTCCAAAATAATAAACTACAGCAGATAAAACAAAGCAGCCAGTTTAGTGTCTGTTCAGTGCTGAGATTGGTTAGTGAATAAGAATCTAGGAGGCACAGTGCGGTAAGTTTAACACAAGAAAAGAATAGAATAGAATAGAATAGAATAGGTCATACCGTGCAACCCAGGCTTGGTGTTCTTATTCTTCTCATCAGCCTGCACAGCTGTCTTTCCTTCCTCTTCATCCTCATCATCGTCTTCTTCACTAACCAGGCTCTGGCATCACACAAAATAAGAGCAATGGAAATATTTGGGGGGCTGGGATTCAGGTGTTCAAACACTCTTGTGTTTTCTTTTTTATTGTCATAATGTTATCTATTTATTTGTTTTAAAGGTTGGACTAACTTCTCCTTTCCTTTGTAACCAGATGTGACTCTAGGAGCTCTATTTCACACCAAATAAGTTCTCTTTTTTCATCTCTTCCTGTAATCTCATCACATATCCCTCTTTAATAATTAGCTCTTGCTTTGTTCCTCTTCTTCTCTTTCCTCTCCTGCATGTCAGCAGACATGTACTACCCAAAAGCCCCGCCTCCACCCTGATGTTTCACAGCTGATATGCTCTAAATATCCCTTTGGAAAGCTTTGGAAATCTACAACCTCCAGCCCATTGTGGATCCCTCAATGGGCTGGAGGTTGCTGGAGGAAGAATATTTATTTCATCAGAACCAGAAAAACATTAATGTTGGTAAATTCCATGTTTCTTGCGTTGCGCTCACCATGTCAGCACTGGGCTGGTACTTGTGCAGCCAGGTGGTTTTGTACTGGACCAGCTTCTGTCCCCGGTAGCGGACCGAGGCCCAGCCACAGCCAGACTTCTTAGCCGGGTTGACCAGACGCTTGCAGTGTGTTGCCCAGGCACTGGGAGAATTAAAGATCTGGCCCGTCTCCACCCAGCGGATTTTCCCATCGTTCAACAGGTCCCCCACAAATTTCTTACCCTTAGAGAGAGAGGAAGGACAACTGTAAAACAAAAAAAGCAAAAGATACGAGCATTGGTTCACCTCTTAGAACCACTGCCAGCTGCTCGTATTTCATCTGCATCTGCATGTGCTTGTAAAGTGTTCATATAATCATGAAAAACCTGGACAAGTCAGGAAATTTGAAAACACATTTCCCAGGTCCTAGGAAAGTTATGGAAAATTATAATAATATAAAAAAAACACATGCAAATCAGACTAAAATAGCATAAACTCTGTTACAGATTAACCAATAAAAGGTGTTCATGCATCAGTGTGTCTCAGACTAGTGAAGAAAGCTGAAAGTAGCTTATTTTATATGTACAAGTAAATTCTATCCCCATTTTTGGTCAAACCGGTTGCAAACTGTGTTATTTCAGCTTGACTTAGAATTTAAAGAAAAAAAAATATAGAAAAAAAACATATGCAGGTGTATGTCTGTTACCAATCTAGAGATGCTCAGCTTCAGTGGCAACTCAAACTGGTTTCTTTTGGTCATGGAAATTAAGCAAAATTTATGTAGACATCTGGGAAAGGTCAGTAATGATTGAGCCCTGCAAAAGCAGCGTGACTTGGTCCTGGTTTTCGTCAGTGTGATATAACATCATAACACACCAGCTGCAGTACAGCCAGCTGTGGTGTGTGTGTTACTACCAGGTAGTGTATGGACAGCACCCCGTCCCCCGGCTCCACCAGGGCATCCTTCAGCAGCACTCGCAGGGTGATGCCTCTACGGGTCAGCAGGGAGCCACGGCCAGAGCTGGACCGCAGCTCTGCCTCCTCTCCTCCGCTCAGCTCCTCCTCATCCTCCTCACCTCCATCCTCCACCACCTGTGGAGAGCTGGGTGGCTCCGAGCCTGAGGACACACACACACACACACACACACACACACACACACACACACACACACACACACACACACAGGTATATTAAGGTGTTGCAAAGACGCCCCATTACAGAGATGGGCATCTACAATTGTATTTGTTAATCTTTATAACGACAACTAAACCATAACCTTGACATGATGTGATGCATGCAGTGCCATTTCCACATCACCCTTCTGTTAAAGGTCATGTTATTCAAGGGTCAAGCACTTCAGTACCAGCCAAACACTGGACTTTCACTAAAACATTTGCATGTGATATTAAAGTTATATCAAGAGGAAGCCCATTGTGAATGTCCATTATTTCCATAATAATTTGGTAAAGTCTTTAATGGACGCTCCTCTGTAATGGCAGCCACCGTCATTCATAATCGCCGCATTATAAACATAATGGTGAAAGAAATCTCAAGGGGCCAAAATAGGCAAAAGATCATCTAAATTGGCATTTCACTGTTTGCCGCTTAGCTATCACACGCGGTTGGCCTTTGTTTTCACGTCCCATTAGGCATGGCTGTCTCCGCAAGAACAGGCCTGGTCCCCACTGTTAATTTTACTCAGAATTACAATTAAAACCCCTGCTTCATTATTCTCACCCATATCTCTGAAAGCGTCGGAGAGCGCCTTTAAATCCAACTCGGTCAAAAGCTGTTCCTTTTCGGGGCACTTTAAAGCTACCGGGGTGAGCTCACGGCAGATTTCACAGATACACTTCGCCACACTAGCTCCAGCTATTATTCAAAAACATAAAATGAAGGCGTCTGTGTCTCTGCAGTGTAGTTTCCTTGTTGTGTTGCTTTAATGTCAATTCCCCTCCCCTTTCTTTCTCCCTCTCTCCCCGTCCTTGTCACTCTCCCTGTGTTCTTCTGAGCGGCTCTGTCTGACTCCCTGCCATGCCCGTCTCTCTGCCATTATTCACACGCTCATTAGCCATAAAATCACACGAAAATTAACAAACAAGCGGCTGGTGTGGGTTTATGGAAGATCACCTGGTGATACCGAGAAAGATAGCCGGTGTACATTAATTTTTGTTTCCTCCGGAAAGATAAAGAGTCGGTCGCGTTTTGCCAGCCCTGTGCGCTTGAACCATCCGCTGCCTGGTGCTTGAGGCAGGTTAAAACACAAAGCACAGCCCACACAGGGGGCTTCCTGTGTAGACAAACACTGTAAATGCACTGGGACAAGTGATTAAGTTATTCGGGGTGACATGCATGTCCTTGTCCCATACTTGAGTGTGTTTTATTGTGTCTTTCCTCGCTACCCCGCGATGTTCCTCTTTATCTCCGAGGAGAAGCAAATTAGCGGGACACAGCCTGCGGAGGGCAGCAAACCACCAGCGTTTGTCCTGGCTCCAAGCTGCCAGCCCGGCCTGGGAATACAAGTATAGGATAGTGGTGTGAAGTTTCATAACAACAGGCAGCTGATGAGCAGGTTAGTCGATACTATGGAGCCAGGTGGATTTTACACGGTGTAAGGTAGTCTAATAATGGCCATCTTATAGCATATTCACTTTGAAAAGACTGGTACCGACCAAAGGACAATAACAACAGTAACGAGAAACAAAGGTGAATATAGGATAATTCTGCACCTGCCTGGAACTGCTACAAATGAGGATTTGTTTTTGAATCTGACTCAAAACCTGTTTTGTCTTTAAGAATGTACACGGTCCCCGATGAAATAGCCTACACTTAATCAAATAAGATTATCACATTTTCCAGTCATGATCTAAATCAAGGCTTAAACACAAACTAAAATTTAGTGTCATGTAGTGAGTTTGATGATGCATCTATTTTAGAAACAGGTCTAACCCACATATTGGCTACTGAGAGAAAGCCTGTTTTGATCAAAAATGCACAGTGTAGCCGTACATTCATTCCAAAAGTAGGCGATTATGAGTGGCAAAGTGCACAAGCTGTCAGCCTGTTGTCTGAGGCAAATGGAGAAAGTATTCACATTTTTCCAAAATGTATTTCATATCAGTAGCCTACACGTGCACAGAAACGTTTTAGATGTGAATAGCTCAAAACAATGTTCTGCAGTTGGTTTGACTTGGGGCCGATCCAAAACAAAAGGTGATTTCCCCGGACCGATATAATAGGCTACGTGTGTGGATTTCCTTCGTTGCGAAATCCAGAGCCTCTACGTCAAGAGGCTCACCTGCAAAAACCGCCCACTCAACGAGCCGACCAATCAGCGTTGGCGGCGCTGCAGGTGCCCTCCCGTCGCCGAGTTGAAAGACAGGTGACAGTTTCAGTCCAGTCAAGCAGAGCCCACAAATCAGTTTCACGGAATATCCTGCCACGGAAGCTTCTGTCAAATCCCAGCGTCTGAATCAGCGCATGTAATTTAATTAATTTCCTTTAAGTGTCCATCCAGTGGTGGAGTTGTCCCTGTCCCACACCTGACTCAGGATGGCCGTGCGAGCAGGGCGGAAGAGGACCGAGCTCTCACACTGCTATTACGAGGGATTCCTGGAGAAGAGGTCATTCAAAGACAAGGTAGCCCATCTGACAGGTCACAGTGTTTGTTTAGTTGTTATTTATTATTGACAACATGGTCAGATGTTCCTTGACCAGTCGCTGTTTCATTAGATAGGCTACCAAGTTTTTGTGTGGCTTTCTGAAATTCCCTAGAAAATATTTAAAAATATAAAAAAAAAATTTTTAAAAATTGTTTTATTTTTTTTATTTACTTGAGACGGGCTTCTTAAATTTAAAACTGGGTTGTTTTTGATGGTGGTGTTGGAGGGGGGGCACGCTATTTCCACTTGACTGACTGGCATCGAAATGTGTGGAGGATGCCAGGCCACCTTGCACTGAGATTTCAATAACTCTGGTGTGTTTCATTATGTACGCTAACATTCAAAACATACTTAAGAATACATAAGCTTGCACTATGTGGTGTGCATGTGGCCATGCGTGATTTGTCTGTGTCACAAAGGGCATCAATATTGTTCCGTATGGGAAATGGTTTATTTTGTGTCCTTATATCTACAATCGCCCGTTCTTACCAATGCATTATTAGAGTGTAATGGAGACTAATTGCTTGGATAAATGTTTATAAGCCAGTGCAGCAGACTGTTTGCATACTTGGCCTTGCTCGTTAAATGCTTAACTCAGAAATCTGAAGTGTAAAGAGTGCCACCCTTGACTGAGATAAGACTTGTTTTCCATGGGCGGTGTGACGTGACACGATGCATAGTTCCTGGTAAGAAAGAGGCTGTTGGACTTTGATTTTCCAGGGGAAGGCAGCAACAGCATCACTTGTTTTTTTCTCCAACTGGTTTGACTGCTTTTTTTGCCCGAGGTGCCATTAAGATTAAAACAGGTTGTGAACAGACAGAAATCAACTTGTGAAGGCTCAAACAGGCAATAGAGACACCACATCGACTCACTTTCTGATGTGATTTTACCTTCTTACCTTTTATTCAAGTTATTGATCTATTTCAGCTCTATATTTTGATGTCAGAGCCTATGTTCTTAACATAACTTTGAGAGTGGTGGTTCAACATTCACAACATATCTTATAACACCCAGAAAGGTGATAAAGATCATTCCCTGCAGGTTAAAATCTCTCTGGTCAGTTCAGCCACAAAAATCACCAACACTGCCTGTTTGGGTTTTTTCCCTCTTTCTAATCAATGGTTAACAAACTCGTCACTCATTGCCTTTTACAGGATTTCTTTATCTCAGGACTTGCATCATTGAATCATTGCATTATTGCATTATTACACAAATTCACTTGTGCATTTCCCGGTTACACACACTCACACACTCTTTATCATTTTATTACCATAAATTAAATGTATCATGCTGTTTCTCTCCCTCTCTGTGTATCTGTGTATGTGTGTGTACAGACATCTCGGAAACTGTGGACCTGCCTGTGCGGAAACACACTTTTCTTTTTCAACAGCAACAAAGACTCCAACGTAAGTTCCCTTGTGAAGGATGAAGTTAAGAAAAGGGATGGGTTTGGACGTTTTGACTAATTAAATTTCATCTTGATAAGGCCAACCTTTGAAAATGTTATGTCTGATGCCGTGTGTGTGTGTGTGTGTGTTTTAATAGTACATAGAGAAGTTAGACCTCAGTGACTTCATCTCGATAACAGATGACAACAGCTGGGACCATAAAGTAGGTGTAGCCAGACTCAACCTTCGACTGAAAGATGGAGAATTCAATTTCACTGTAAGCAAATATATTACTAAAGTATAAACCATTACTCACTTGTGAAAAATGAACCGTATTAATATTTTTTTCTCTTCTCATTCCTTATCACAGGCCCCTACCGCTGAGGCTCGTGAGCTTTGGAAGGCGTATATCCACTCTGTGGCTGAGGTCAGTGACTGTGATGTTTAATATCCATGATGAACTTTTTAAAACACAGTTATCATCTCGGGTTTTGTGCCTTTGTAATTAAACAATAGTAAAATATCAAAATGTGTATAGCATGATAGTTTGTAGGGACTACACTTGCAAATTATTAATAGTTTCAACAGAGTTTGATGCAGTTAACAGCACAAATGAAGATAACCACATCTTACATTTGCAAAGGTGCATTTAAAACAATAATCACTCAGTTGTGCCACTGAATTGGGGATTTTTTTATGGCCATGGTGAATTCTGTCTGTGTGTCTCCCTCCAGTTGTCAGTACCCTCCTCCTGCAACCTGCTGCCTGGTCAGCTCCACGCGCTAAAAGAGACCATAGAGAGAGAAGGGACAAGAAGACAGAAGCCCTCTCCACCTGCTGACTCCAGCCTCTACGTGAGCCTCAAACCAGACATGCCAGCGTGAGTACACCCTAGTCTGGATCTCAGACAAGACCTTTGTGAGTTTTGGTTGAAAATTTTCTCTCCTTGTTGTGACATACATACAAATCCAGAAATGTACGTATTCTCAAGTTTGGCTTGAAACATTTGGGATGCAGTCACTGGATCTGTCTGCGAGGTCTTGATACATCCAAAATGCCACGGGTTAAGATCCTGTCTTAGTAACCACAAACACTAAATTGCACAAGACACTTATTTCCCTAAGCGGTATAGGGTGTCATGCATGGTACCAAGGGGGCAACCCTTGGCCTGCTTCTCTCCTCAGTCTTCATCTATTTGCATGGTCCTCCTTGTCAGGACTATCTATAAATACAGCATCTGGTTACACTGATATGCAGATGACAACCAGCTCTATCTGTCTCCAGCCCCTGATGACTACAAATCTGTTGACCTCCTTTTCAACTGTATCAATAGCAATTTCTGAATGTTGTTGAATTTTCTCCAGCTCAATAGACACAAAAGTGAAATTCTTGCTGTTGGCCCCCAGAGGCAAAAGTTTACTCACTTACGTACACCATCTCTCCACCAATACCAAAACCCAAGTCATGAATGTAGTTGTCATCTTTGGTAGCGACTTTGCTTTTTAGTAATAGTAGTAGTTATTCAAAAGCACCTACTTTCATCCTCGCAATGTCTCTACAGTTTGTGCTAAGTTGATTGTTAGGAACTCATCCATGCGTTTAGTACATCTTGGCCTGACTACTGTTGCACCTCCAGCACGCCATGAACTGATCTATAAATAGCCCAAAATGCTGCCACTCATGCTGTGACTTGAACTGAAGCCAGAGACCACATCACACATCACACCAGCTCTCAAGTCTCTTCAGTGGAGCTAACCTTAAATTACTCTTGTTATATAAATACCTATATTTATATAGGTATTTATATAGCATTTATATGGTATATTAATACCTTAACATCCGTGCTCCTGTTTATGTTTCTAGTACAAGTGTAAGATACAGTACGTCCTGGCCCTGAGTCTTAGCTCCTCACACAGCAACCTGTTCACCCTGCCTGACACACTTTTAAAAAGTCTGCTTTTAAATATTGTGGTCCTGAGGTCTGGAACTTTCTGTCTGAACACGCTTGTTTTTTGTTGTTGTTGCTGTTGTTTTTAAGTATCTTAATACTGCTTTAATATATTTGTTTCTTTGGTTGATTTAATTTTTCCTTTTTTCTTCACTGGGAGGCCTCTGGAATTACAGTACATGTAATGAATGATAACGTGCTATATCATTACGTTTCCTGCAGTTTTTCCATCCTTCCCATCACCACCTTTGCTGTCATCCTGCAGGTGTTACTACCCAGTGTCCCGTATAGAAGCAGAGGTTATGTTGGAGAGATATGCTGACAAAGGAAACCTCCTGCTGAGGCCCGGCTCCACTGGAAACTCCTTCGCTGTCACTACCAGACAGAACCTTAATGGGTACGCGCACACAAAATACAAACATCCCTGTCACATGACTCAGTAACATATGTTAGTCACATCCACCTCTATAGAATATAATCCAAAATTCCAAAAAGGGGATTTAGTTTTATTCTGATCACAGTGAAAGAGCTCTGCTGGGTCTGTGTATGGAGTATGGAGTGAATTTTCTCATAAATTTGGAAATCCCTTGGACAGTGGGGAAATTGTAGTAACAACAGTACAGATTCGTACGTGGTTCTTGGTTGAAGCCGTGTCCTCTAAGTTGTTGGAAATATCCTGATCAAAAAGGCGCATATGACCACTGGCTTGAGTAACATATAAGTGATTTTAGCCATATTATGCTAAGCCCCTGTCAATTACCAGGTTTTTAATTCACTTTTATGATGATCTCTTGATCTCTTGAATTCAGAGGGGCCAGATGTTGGCTAAGAATCACTGTTTCACCACTGTTAGTCTGCAGAACCAGCATCAGTGAGAAAACTATTTATGGTGGTTTACTTTGACAGTACCCATTAGCTGACACAACTGCAATACTAATCCACTTTTATTTTGTTGATTTGTTCATTCATGTCCATTCTCTTTTTGTCTGTCTTCCTCCATCAGACCTATAGTGAGACATTACCTTGTGAATCGCAAGCATGATGGGGGCTTTACCATCGATGTGGAAAATCCTGTGAGTATTAAAGAGACAAGTTTAAAGCTTGTTCAATATTTTTGTGCCACAGTAGTCGAGACTGTTTACTTGCCACACTGCTCTCTGCGACTCACTTAAAATAACCAGTAAATTAAGAGGAACACTTTGTAGTCCTGGGTTAATATTGGAGAAGTCAAGAACTACCTCATCATAAGACCACAGTTCAAGTCCACTGCTTTTTGGCCACCTCACACAGCATAACATATATTTAACATGAGAAACCTCAATTTTGATTAAAAGAGGTCAAGTAATCCATCACCGCTGCATATATCAGACAAGAAAGTAAAATGCTATTATTGAAGCAGCTGAAGTTTTTGTTTAGCCATAATGTTTTGGTGAGAGAGCACACGGGCAACACAAATGTCACTGATTAACCCTCCTGTTATGTTCAAATTTACTAACATCTTTGGGGTCAATTTGACCCCAGCAGTTTAAACCTCCACAAAATTATTATAATTAAAATTGTTACCAAAGTTTATGTGTCATGTACTTTATGTTTCTTTGTTGATGACCTAAATAGCCCTTTAAATAAAACATATTGACCTAAAATTGAAAAGGAAATAATAATTTTTGGTGTTTTAATGGCTTTATATTATTTCTAAGTACAGATTTTTGTTATTTATAACCGATGCGTTACAAAGTGTGTACAAGACATTGAAAACATATCATCATGTGAATTTCGTGTTTATCTGGTAGTACCCATTACATAAGGAAAAGTCATTAAATATGAAGCAAAAAAAATGATTTTAATCATTTATTTAGAGACGTTAAACATTGGCTGGGGTCAAATTGACCCCAAACATAATAGGAGTTAAATAAAAAAATGGTGAGACTGATGGGATGTCGTTTC
>OMLB01017970.1:0-13250 GCA_900302555.1 Myripristis jacobus
GCAGATCCACATTCTTGCAAGGGGTTTGACGAACAACAAAGACAGCGGGCCGGCTCTCTCCCATAAGTCTTTCCTGGATTAAAATAGTCCTGCTTCCTCTCTGCTCCAATAAACACAACAACTGATGGGGGCTGCTGGGGGAACGAGCCTCCCCTTTTTTTTTTCAAGTAAACAGCAGCAGAAATGATAAACCGCAGTCATTACAGGGTGGATGATGCACGCTGCAAGATTTCGGCAAGATTTCCCACGCAATTTCAGAGCGAAACATGGAGAGCATCTATGCAATATGTAACAGGACACTTACTATAGTATCTGTCCTCATGAGAGCAATATGTTTACAAAGCATGGTACATCTTCAGCTTTGTAAACAAACCACTATCATATGTACCAATGCTTCCATAAATATCCAACTGTATACAAAGACGGTCTCTTTCTTTCATTTTTGTAACTCCCTGGTGTCCTGAGCCTCCTTTGGTGCCCAATTTCTACTGCTTACATTTATAGAATCAAGCTGAAAACCCACACTGTAGTTTTTTATGCTTTTTGCAGCATATAAATCTAGAAAATTTGGCTGGAATGACAACACTGAGCTCAGTTCAGGAAATCTTAGAGAAATCTTGCAATGTGCCTCCATTCTGCCAACTGCACTGTCCTTCAGTCCTTTGGGTGCACAATTGACTTTTCCATAATTGCATTTAAAACAATCAGCCTACAGCTCCCAACACCTCCCTGCCACTGCAGTGCTACTGCAGAGCACACTGGCAAGTGGGAAAAATGGCCCATGGCACGCACATACTCCATCAAACGCAATAACACAGAGATAAATAAAACAAACACACATATGGGAACGATTCTTACCAAAACATTTAGGCACCATCATCGATGGTCACTGTGCAACCTGAACTCTTTTTGCCTCGTTCGGGCGATTGCGATAAAGCAGCGTAAAAAGCTCCTGTTTTTTTCTTTTACATTTGTTTCACATTGCATCTATTTACATCATTTTCATTGGCTTTAAGGACAGTAGACATCATTTTTCCACAGCAATTGCTGACACACTAAAGCTCAGAATTTTTGCAATTCAAAAACGGCAACCCAAAGCCAAACACTTCAGGAGCAGTGTCCAAGACAATGTGCAGACACATCTCTACTGTGCGCTTGTACTCTACAGTATTCGCTCGGTGGATTCTTGTGCAGACACTGACCAGGTCCAAACAAGAAGCTTCTCAAGAGTTTTCAACTCCATGCTCTGATAGATAAGCATCCCACCCTGTTTATTTGCTGACGATGCCACACGATCAAACTTATAGCTTCTCGCCAGACTCTCCTCTCCACATCTATGGCTGACTGCTCTCTGGTCTCGACCACAGACTGTATATTACTTAATCAATCTAATTACAGAAAAGAAAATAAACCAGAGATAGCCGGCCCCCCTCTGAGCCCCTTTCCAAAGTGTCAGCCCTATTTCTGACTCCAGTGGGTGTCTCTTACATGCAAGTTTAAGGGGGCCACAAGTGGGAACACCAAGGCACCTTTAAATCGTGCAGCAAAGGAAGTGCATTAAGTAGTCTCATTTTCCCCACTAAAGACATCTAAAACTGAGCAGGGAACCGTCAAGCGCTCAAAGGTTTTAAAGAAATTATAAGTTTAGCAGATATTTGAGCAGAAGTCCATGCATCCCTTAATCCAGTAAAGTGGTTCTTTGAGGTAATAAAAAGTATTCATTTCACTCTTTAAACGCACAGGATATAGCTCATCCTCCATCTCAAAAAAGGAAGTGACACATAGTTCAGTTACAGCAAGCACCAAGGTAAAGTGAGACAGGCAAAGGCTTCAACTCTCCCCGTCAACAACCATAAAAACAATAAGCAGCACAGTATGGCATATATATAAGTCGTAATACAAAGATAGCTATCCAAATATACATATATAAAGAGAATAAATATTTGTGTTGTTTTTTTCCCGCAGTCCATTGGTGTGTATATCATGAATATGCATTTCTATATTACCTGGAAGAACATCCACATGTGCAAAATAGTGAGTTATTGCCAGTTTCGCTCATAGTCGGGGGAGGAAATGTGTGACAGTCATGGCGGTGGTGGCCTTGTTGCCTCTCTTTACACGGCCATGCTTGCTGAGGGCGATGTAGGAGCCCTTGTAAACAAAAGACTCATAGGCGTTGTAGTTGTTGGGCAGCAAAGTCTCCTTGAACTTGCACTCATCCCGAAAGACTCTCTAAAAATGTCAAAAGAGGGACAAGGTCAATCAGTTTCATGAGAGCTGCAGGATGAACATCACTGTGTATGCATGATTTCCATGTGACCTTTAGCAAATAGCCTACTTAGAAAGCATACTGTAAGGGAAATTGGAGGAGGTGACATTTTGTTGCAAAAGAATTGCCCTTTTCAAACACAGAAACCAGCCTCCTATTTGCAGTTTCTCACTGATGGTCAGAGTAAAAACCTGGACAGGCATCACAGGGAGGCTATTGCATAAAAGCATTTTTTCCTGGTAACCTCACTGGGAAACTAACTAGGTGTGTGAATGGTAATATTCACACTGATGCAAAGGGGAAGTGAAAGCCAATAAGTAATGGCCAAATGTTGAGCAACACAGAATGGGGGTACATACAAACACAGGCTGATAGTCTGATAGATACACTGACATAAAATAAATCCATATGTATTTATTATTGCTTCACAAAAACATAAAGCTGCATAAAACCTCTTTTATGGTGAGTAGCAGTTTACTCTAATAAAATACAGGCACTGTGTACACTGCCTGCCCTCTGGTGTTTTAATTAGTTGCCTCAACTGTTGTTGATTGATGTTGTTTCTATCAGTGCCACATAAATGCTGCCTATAGGCCAGTTAAAGCAATGGGTCATTTTACTATCATACTGAGCCACTGAGATGATGTGCAGACCTGATGCTTTAAAGTTTACTAAGAATCTGTTTCTCTCTTTTTCCCAGTAATTTACTAATAGTCTGTACCATCTGTCACACAAGTGAATGATAAGCATGCGCTCCAAAAAGACAGTTAAACTTTAAAAAATGATGTGTGGTTGCTGATTTTAAAAAAAAAAAAAAAAAAATCACTACTACTGGGTGAAAGAGTTATCTCACCGAGGCAAGACAGCGCAGCAGACTTGATGCAGTTAATGTGACATATGTATACTACATAATGTATAAGGCGGTTCTCAAGGAGTTCACAAGCTGCTTCATGTCACTGACCCCCAAACATTAGACACAGGCTGCCTTTTGACAACCCGTTTGGGAAGCTTTTTGTTTGTAGCCAACTTAGCACTGAATTGTACAACTGTCACAAGTGAGTTGATACTAATCATAAGGGTGATAGCTATGATGACTGGCAAGGGATGGCGTTCTGGTTAATGGGATCATTTCCAGAGGATTAAAATATACTGGAAAAACCTGATTTTAATGGGGACCCCCTGGACCCTCCTCGTGGACCCCCCAGTTTGAGCCCCCCTTGATATCAGAGCATATTAATAACACAACAGTCCTCATAAACCCGTGGGTCCAGTTAACTTGCCCTATTTGAACTCATCCCACATTGAGGAGAATGTGTAAGAAAGACCCTACAGTTGCGCACACATACCGTTCCGTATAACCTTCCCCTGCTGTTCATTGCGACAAACAGCTCACTTCTCACTCCGAACAAGCTGATCACTCCTCGGTCCACGGTAGAGATCTCTATTAGACCTAAACGAAACATAATGTTAGGGAGCCCAGGAAAGCAAGACAGTGACACTGCGACTGGGGACAAAGACGAGTCCTGGCCTATGCAGCAGTGGGTGTAACCTTGCAGGTGCACTGCGACTGGATGGGATCTCTCTCTCTGCTGAATTAGCCCTGGCAATATTCACTTTCTGGCATTTCAAACATTATGATGCCCTAGGAGTGTACTTTATAGCGTGCTGCATGGCAATCTGTGCGTGCACTGCAGCGGGATGCAGGGTAAAAATAAGTTAGCGTCTATATCGGGTCCAAGCATTCATGTCATGTTTTTGGTCAGGGAAGATATTTCGCACTGCACGGATGTAAGGTTTTTTAATAGAATTGTGTATTTGCTTTCGGAAACTTTCAACCATGCCGACACCGCTTATTAAATATCATGCAAGACAAGTGAGTAGCTCTAACTTTTACACAGAGAGCTGACTTCGCCTAGGGTTACACTCTTTTTTTAAAGTATAGGCCTACAGTGCATTGCCGGATGCAACTCACTGTATTGGTTCTCATTGTGTGCACCGCTTATCCTGCCATCCGGGAGGACCTGCAGGTGAAACCCAATGCCCACGTTGCAGTAGAGTCGCCGCACTCTTTTGATGCCCAGCAAATAGTCACTCTCCCAGTTCAGCTCCGATTTTTCCCCAGTTATACCGAGATAGGAGCGGGAGAAGAGGGTCTCCCATCTCTTTTCCAATAAAGTCGCATTAGTCCTGCTCGGAATCGGATAGGATGACACGATCCCAAAAAGAGAAGTCGTCAGGACAATAATTGCTGGCAGCGTCCAGTGCGTCCTGGCCCCGTTGGACATACTGTAGAGGCACCTTTGCGCAATGGCCATCCGGTTTACCTTTGGGGCACGTGGTCAAAGTTACCGGCCCTAAAAATACAGCTCTTCTTATTTTTCGTCCTTTGGCATGGTGGTAAAAGCTTATTTGGGGAAGGCAGATCAAGGCCCCATAGCCCGAGATCTGAGCAGGAGGAGAGGGACAGAGCGCGTCGGAGCTTGAGGTGGTACTGGTGGCGATGACCATCTTTCGCCGCTCCGCGCCTCTGGATAGGCAACGCTGGCCGTGGAGGGACACCACTCACCGAACAACCAGCTCACCTTGCCCAGGCTCTTGCATCCTCACATGACATCACTCTGACTTCACCACTGCACCCCCCATCAAAAAGTAGGAGATGGGAGGAGGGGGAGGAGGAGGAGGAGGAGGGGAGAGAGAGAAGCAGAGAGAGAGAAAGAGAGAGAGAAAGTTGCAGCGGCACCAGAGCAGCAGCAGTTCCTGATGGGAATGATGGGGGGTCCGACTCCGGTCCTCCTTCTTTACAACAGCGTCACGTTAAGCAGAATAAGAAATGGGTATTCCTGTCCTGCCTTTCAAAATAAAACCCGTACCGGCGCGCTTGTGCTGCTGCAGCTTTCCTGAGCGACATAAAGTATGAAAATGGAGTGTCAGCTTCACTGCCACAAGACACTAAAACTCATTTATAAATGAGTTTTAGTGAGTTGAGTTTCAGTCAGTATAAATACTGACTGAAGTACGAGTGGAAAGCGGTGCAACGACGCATGACATTTGGTCAGCAGCTTATCATAAATTATTAGATGCACATACGTCACCAAAATATCAGCTAAGAGGTCCCCGCAGTGGTTTCCATTATTTTTATTTTATTTCCTTTTATTACTTCATTTTATATGTATTCCATATAAGGTGCAGGCAACTTGTGCTCTGTCTTTGCTCTCAATAATAAATAAATAAAATTTACTAACTTAGGCAAAGGTAGCCTATGGTAATTACACCTTAATATAATATTCCACAGATACTCATAGTACAGTGAAAATCATAGCCATAGAGGTCTTTTCAACATTTACAATAAATGTATTGCATGTAGTACTGACAAAAACATATTCATATTCAGTATAGTCTTTGTTGTCCTGGACAGCCAGATACTTTATTTTGAAGGCCAAATCGCCTAATTCCCAGTCTTCTTCTGGTTAATTGTAGGTGACTTAATGCAGCACTCCTTCACATGGGAGCCCTGGGGGGTGGGGTGGGGGGCCGGAGGGTTGACTTTCATTGGATAGCGTTGAGCAATCATGGGATGGATGGATGGATCCTGTGTCCAGAACCCAAATCGGGACGGTGGTCATATGTCCTGACAGTCTGCTGCCTTATTTAGAAGGAAGGTGTAAAAACAGTCCGCCAGACACCGGAGAGCAAATGGCAATCCTGTCTGACACTTCCTTAGCTGTTTGTTCAGGAAGTTTACACAACCAAATATTTTGCCTGGTCAGATTGCGCGTTATTATTGTAAGAACGCAGCCAGGCACTCACAGAATAATATAACCAGCATAGCCTGATTCAGATTCCATGCATTATTTGGGTGACTCATTCCTCCTGAGGGTTCAGGTCCAGTGACCTAGTGCTAAAGCAAATGTGGGATGATCATCATAATGTAAACAACCACTAGTAAAAACAAAAACAGTTATATTTTCAGATGAGAACTATTACTTTATGTTTTTTTTTCTTGTTGAAAGATCCCTTACTTCCATGCAGCTCAGTCAGGTACCAGTTACTGCACTATGATGTGTAGCTCTGCTGTGTTTACCTCCTCTGCATCCCTGTTTGCATCCCATCCATTTGTGCAGCCTGGGGAATTCCCCTGTGTCATGGAGCACCATCCTGTGGGGCCCCTGGGGGCTCGTGGCTGCTATGCAGGGAGCCCTTAGTCCCACCTTAGAGACAAGAGAGGTCCTGTCGGTGACAAACAGCAGTGACAAGACAACCACAACCCATGGTGAGGAAAAAAACAAACAAAAAAAAACAACATTTCACATATACATCAAAATAGGCTTAGAGGTCCAAATTTGCCATAAGAATATATTTATATATATTTGGTGGCAACAACAGAGCACTGGAATAAACAATGGAATAAACAATGGAGTCCATAGACTGGATTAGTGGCCCTCAAACTGGGGAATGCAAGATGATTAATATAAGCAAGAGAAAAAATGGTTTGGTTTGTTTTAGGAGCCATGAGCAAAAAAGATTGAGAACCTCTAGACTAGATGATATTTTTGAATGAATCATTGTCCTCCACATGTAAAGACTGCATCTGGCCAATGTGCGTATATTCTGAAAAACATATAGTAGCGAGCATAGCTGTTGAAAAAATGATTCTGAGGATGAGAAATGCAATTCTCAAATGTACTTAAGGAAAACCTCTGAATGCGGACAACTGCAGAATTATCCAGAATGATTACAGCTTAAGCAGTGGCCACTCCTTTTAGAACTGCTTGTTATAAAGTGGATTATAAAGTTCAAACAGACACAAGAGGGAAATTAAGAAAGTACTAGTATGCCCTTTACTTTCTTAATTTCCAAAAAAGGTGACGCGTCATGGTTTATCTCTTTCTGGACCCCTGTAATTTCACCTACAGATTAGACTTGTGAATTTGTTAAATATGCCATTTTCCTTCAGAGCCAGCAGCCCTCTACTTAAATGACAGCCAGAGAGTAAAACGAACGAGGAGAGAAGTAGGCCTTTAGTCCCAGTGGGGCAGACAGACCAGACCTGACTTGCATAGCAAATTAATCTGAGACAGGCTCTACATTTGCTGGGTAAGCACATGGCCATGCAAACAGGCAACGAATAGCCTGAATAGACAAAACTACGGTGCTATTGACAAAGTAAACCTTAAATCAATTGTGAGTGGGCACTGTTAATGAGGGCCATGTTGAGACAGTGCTGAGCTCTGAGGCAAATTCAGCTAATACTATACTGATTTGAGGCTGAGGCTCTTTTTTTTTGGCCAGTAATGGATTTCTATAATGCAAGCCTCAGAAGAAAATGTTCTTTTTTATTAGAATAAAAAATACTCACTTGTATATTTTATTGCTACTGCGCATCCTGTTAACTGATTGGTATATTGTGATGCACAGGAATAAAATAAATTCAGCCATGCTCTTGCTTTTAATCTCCCTGATTTTTTCCTATCCCAGGAGCTAGAGAGGTCAAGCTATGTAAAAATTGAAGAAACCTTGCAAGTGAGTCACAGAGGGGCAACAAGAGGGCAGAGGCAAGTAAATGGAATGCCCCCCACATAAGACGGCAAATTGATCCCGCCTATAGACTCGCCTTGACCGAACACATTATAGAAATGAGAGCCACAGGGAAGGGAAATGTGTCTGCAGTTTACGATTGTCAGGTCAGCTGTCTTTGTCACAATTATAGGATCTATTTAGTGCACATGCACACACACGCACGCACACACCCACCGACACACACACACACACACATCAATCAGAATGGACTGAAAGGCGGCGGCCATACAAACAGGTTTTGTGCATATTACGCAAGTGCAAGTAACTGGATACATGAGGATACGAAGCTCTTTCAATTAGTCTTTTATTAACATGGGGTTTAAAAGACGATATTGAAACAACAGCTGGGGAGACCCTGCAGAGGACGGGGATTTCTCTGGAATGACATCAGAATTGCGAGCATAGGCGGGCAATAACACTCAGTCCATCTGCACCTGGGTCTGGCCATCTGTATATATACAAATACACAGAAATGCTGCACAGGCCTATAGATAAACGCATAGAATTACAGTCCTTAAAATCCCAGCAGTGTCACTGAGAGAGTGGGTTTCATATGAATAAGAAATTCACTCATAAATGCTTTAATGTAACATAAAATCCACCTCTAAGCCATGAAAATGTTGTTAGGACATCTGGAGATAAACTGTTATGTGTTTTGAATGGACTAACCTCTTGTTTACCTGTGACTCTGTGCACCGATGCACCACTTTTCACAAACTGACATGACATATCATCGATGTCCGCCTCTAAACAAGCAGACAACAAGGAGATCCTTCGCTCAGAGCAATGTTGAGATTGTCTCAGAAAGAGGGTGGGAATAATTGAGCAGATAGCAGAGCAGTGATGCAGTAATCAATGAAAAAGAATTGGATTTCAATCTCAGGGAATACAGGCTTGTAAAATAAAAAGCTACCACCCAGGATGGAGCTTGGGGTCCAGAGTTTTGCTGAATCAGCTGATGTATAATTCAGCAGCCAAAAACAGACCATGTTATGTTGTTTCCACTGCTGCGGACGTTCCAGATTCAGGGGAAACAGCAAGTCATCTGGGAGAACGACACTAACCTACTTGCATCGCTGCTGGGACGTATGCAGTCGCTCATTTCTTAAAGGAATGGCTAAGAATAGCATTTACCAAACTGAAATGAAAGAAATCTACTCTGTTCCTTCTCTCAGTTTTGTCTGGAGCTTTGATTTGCACTGAGAAGACACAGAGCAGCTCGTCAGATCGGTGTGTTCCCAGTAAAAATACATTTTCAAGGGTACAGCCTGTGCACCTTGCAGAGAAAGATGTGTCTGGTGCTAAATTGGGCACAGTGACTAAGGGGAAATCTAGCAAGGCAGAGGTGACTTTTACGCTGGTTCAACAACTCAACCAAAAGTAGCTCATGACACAGCAGTTTTAACAATGAAGTCAGTAAGATTCCTTCTTTTTTTTTTTACACCACAGGAACCTATCCATCATCACACTGTATAGATGACCATCAGCCAAAAAGTAAAATGCCCCGGGGAGTTAGAGCAAGGAAAAAGACATTCCTTAGCACTTCTGAATGTCGAACACTATCTGTGGCACGAGCTGCAGTAACAAAACACCACAGCGATGCCCATAAACCCACGACCCACGTGATGCAACTTTCGTCATGACATCTAGTTTACAAAATCACACAATTCACAAAAGGAGAACGTTTTGCATCGTACAGCTTCCTGGCATAAAAGAGAAACTGTGTCTTTAGCTCATCACGCCTGTTTCAAACCAGTGTGCACAAGGCTGCAATGCTTGGTAAGAGCAGCTCCACGTTGCGTCGGTGAAGTTGTACTATAGATCGCCTTTCACTGTGAATGATGTAGAATGCCTCACATCACGGGCATTGATCTCCTTTTAAACTCAGTGATCACATTCTCAGCCCCAAGGGAGCCGAAAGACATGGAAGCATCTGTCTGCATTGTGTGCGAGCTCAGCAGGGCTGTCGGCTCACTTCACTAAAGCCCAAAGCAAATCCCTTCATATGACAGCGTTTGCCAACAAAACTTCAAAATTGTATCAAATTCTGAGGACTAAATGGAGCCATGACTGATGGCTCACAAGACACTATGTGATGACTTATAGGACACACATCTTAGAGGGAACATTAGCCCTAAATCCTGCCATGGAGTTAGTTTAGATGTGGCCAAATAACGCCCTGACAGTTTTATCTTTTTATCTTTTAGGCTAAGGTTTGGTTTGGGCCACTGGGTCACTGTTCCCTCAGGGCAAAAACGGGCAGATTTACTCGAGGCGGTCCTGGCCACGATGACAGGTTCATTTACATGGCCGCCGTGCTGGAAAGTCAGAGGATTTGGTTTACGGCTGCAGGGATTGAGATCAGAGGAGGTGTCAGCTGCTGAGTCGGCAGCCGATTCCCCTGGCTCCTCTTCCCTCTCTCCCAGGAACCCAACACCGAGCCAGGCCACCAGGACCGAGCACGGGAATGTGAGGAATCCTGTCACACATTTGCTCACCGCTTCGCACGTTCTCACCCCCATAGGACGTCAACCGTGCCACCGGGCCCTGCAGATGTGACTACCTTGCTCCACAGGGTGACTTGTGTGAGCACGAGCGCAGGGCAAGAGGTGGGAATAAGCAGAGGATCAAGGTAATTTGGCTGATGGGTAAAGGGAAACTGTCAAGCATGGCACTCTCCTGGGTGTGTGAGTCATCCAAGATAGGACTGCTGTCACTCTGCCAGCACCACAAAGATCATAGCCTCCATTTTTGTCACAGCCTCTGCAGGATAAAATCTATTTCCACAAGGAGCTGATCAAAGATGTTGGCACGGTGCCTGTCCAGGGATCCACAGATAACAAATGATATTAAAGTAGGAAGCCTGCTGTTAAGATTCCAAAGGATCAGAGGAGAGTAAAGGATGACTTTTCATACGAAAAAATAGTCAACAATTTTTAACTCAGCAACAAAAACTGGGTTAAAAAAGTGACACATCTGAGCAAAATGATTCTAAAATTGTAGACTAGATTTGCAAGTTTCATGCATTTTTAAAGAAACCTTTTCCAACAACACATTTATTGTTTTAAAAGTTGCTCTTTGTGCGCATATCGTTTCTTGTCAGAGAAAAAAGAGCCTTTTAGTGTCGCTGTGAAAGCATAGCCCATTATAGTAACACATGATTTGGCACATCAGAGAATTCCTGAAATAGGGAAATGATTAGAGTAAGCACTGCCCAAAAAGCAAGGTTGGATCACAGTCAAAAGCTTGACATTGTAGAAAAATGCTGGAGCAGCAGCTCAGCTGAATTTGCATGATGGGACTCTGTCACTCTCATATGTAAATATCGCCCTCTGGTGTGTAACAGTTGCAAGGACATCCCATTCCTGTCTGGGGGATAATAATTCACTGCATTGCAGCATATCATTGGGACGCTGACATGTGGGTTGCCTAGTCTCACGTCACTTTCCTTTGAACAAATATAAATAAAACTCGTGAGAAGTATGAATTCTCTGCATAACATATAGCCACAAAAATGTACTTGATGGGTGTTTACAAAAGCACATTAGCTTCAGCAGATGCACAGTGTGTCATCTGAGCACTCAGCTAAACTTAGAAAAGAAAACTGTGTCATCCCCTGCATTGCAGGTAGCCTGTCTCAGTATCAAAATAAAATGGTAAACCTTCAGACACCATCTGTTTATCAATGGACTGGTGAGCCTGAGCTGTGTATCCTAACTATTTTGGTTCACTTGCTTCTGCCCAACAGGAAACAGACTGAAAATTTCCAATCAGTTCTGAATGTTTTTACAATGAAAAGTTGCAGCAATGTCAGTGTGATAAGAGGCTCTGATAGAGCTGATTTACAAAGCAGTGAACACCCCACATATCTAAAGGAGCTTGATAGGCATGAGTCCAAAATCAAAGGCTGTTTCAGATTTAAACATTTTGGTGTGTAGGAATCCATGATAAAACACAGAAAACTCAGCCTCGTACACTGTAGGCAATTGTTGGTGCCGTGCTTGCAAAGGATGACCAGACACAAGCCACTGAGACTGAACGTGCTCGTGTCTTCGAGCCTGTGGCCGGCCTGTTAAGCACGCTCCCTGGGTGCCCTTCAAGTGCCAGGCAGGAGTGCAGGAAACAATGCTATTTTACAGATGCTATTTTGAATGGTGTCAGAGTGTAAGACTGTCAGCCCTGAACTGTCGCTGGCCCTTTGATGCTGTTTATATCCCCGCGCTCTGTCAACACACATAATCATGCTGCAGATTCCTGACTCCGGGGCCTGATATTGACAATAACCCTGCTCGACAACTCAGGCACCAAAGTCTCCTCATGATGACTCAGCATATATGAATTAGTCAACTAGCTTGATTTTTTATTTATTTTTGCTCTGTCCTTGAGGACGGTAAATGTTTTACTGCTTTGCTGTGCTCCAGATCCTCTGTTTCGTCACTGCAACCTGTGAATCTAACAGACCGGAGAAAAGTGTCTGTGTCTATCAACTTCAATACAGAGTTGTAAACAATCATAAACAACGGTGCAATGGTCAAGCTCATGAGCACTCTCAACTTCAGGATTAGTTTACGCCATATCGTCCAGAAAAACACTTGTCAAGCTAAGTTTGTGCAGTGGCGAGCCCACACTTCCTTGAGTCTCTTTTGTGATTGTTCCTCTGCAGCCTCACATCCCCCTAGCAATTAGCTTTGTGGCTGCCGTGTGTGCGCACCAAAAAATGTCCTCGAAAGCATACACTTAAGAAGAGGAGGTCTCAGAAAACAAACCCCGGAAGCCGCTGATTGAGAGAGCTATCTGCCCACTCTGGTTCCCTGGCTAGAGCCGCGGCTGCTGTGGCTGTGCTGTGGTTGCCGCCGGTCTGTGCCTAAAGACATCTGACCCAAGGCCATTTCCAGACTACAATAACAACATCACACTGACACAACTGCAACACCGGATATCCGAAACACTTAGTAACTCATCAATCCATATTTAGTGTGTGGGGCTTGTAAATAACTGGTGCTCCCTACTGAAGTGACCTGCCTGACTGAACTGTGTCACTGACAAATTGAGGTTTTTGTCTCCCAAAAAAAACTTAAACTATACCCAGCACACAGGATAATAATATACACTTTAATGGCAAGAAAAAACAGCTATACTAACAAGTCATTCAGTGTTAAAAATCATGTTTTTCTTAGAGCAAGTCAACAAAAAAATCTGCCGGGGAGATGAGATAATCCCACTTGTTTCCAGTGCAGTTTCACTTGTCTCGGGATTTTTTTTTTTTTTTTAACTTGTTTGAAGAAAATCAAGATTTGAACACTGAATATGAGACTTCACAACTCGGTAAGATTTTTGATAAATGTAACAGACTTTGACTTTACTGTAAAATATCTCTATAGGTAAGCACTAATCTATTTCCCCC
>OMLB01017972.1:0-14402 GCA_900302555.1 Myripristis jacobus
GATTGATAAGTGATAGCAAACTGTGGATTTCACTTCTGAGAGGAGGTGTCTCCACGGAAACAACAACACACGCACACACACGTGCATGCTCCCACACTCCCATACACACACAGACACACACACACAGACACAAACACACACACACACACACACACACACACACACACACACACACACACACACACACACACACACACACACACACACACAAACACACAAACTCTCACTCTGGATACTCTGCATTTTCAACCTCCCCTGAGGTTGTGCTAACTGGTAGTTACCATAGCTACCGTGGCAACAAGCCGCATTTGTTTGCTTGCAACCGACGCATAAAAGACTTAAAAGTAGTAGCAGGGCATATTCCACAGCCAATTTAATCTTGCTACTATCAGAGTTACAGCATGGTTACTGCACTTAATGGTCATTGCACTCCTTGATACATCAATACAAATAATCTCCATCACTTAACAAGCCTGTATGCTACTCGAATAAAACAACACAGGACTGAATTTGATGGGACAGAGTGGAAGAGAAGGTCAGAACACAGCTAAAGCATCATTTTAAATGCCATAAACAAGCTGGTTGGCCCAGCAAGTGTCTATCAAGCCTTTATTAACACAGTTGTCAAGCTAGTGGCAGAGTTGACTACATGACAGAAAGTTGCTGCAAACTTGCTGTTTCACTTCCATGGTATCTGCAGGTGTCAGAAGGTCAAATTTAAGATTTCTAACTTTTTCAGTGCTATGCTACTAAATTTAAGCCTTTAACTCAGAAAAGAGAAAGGTTTATAATCTGATTAAGCTTTTAACTTTGAATTAATGAGTTAACTGAATGACTTAATTTGACATCTCTTTGTTTTGCCAGATTTTGGTTCTAGCAAATATCTCACTTAAAATGTATTTTTTTCTGAAAATCAATTATTGTTATGAGACAATGAGTCACTCTTACAGTAGACTGTCCCCTCAGGTCAACAGTCTTAAGTGTATTCTTCTGATCTAAGCAGGGTTTAGGAGGGTGTGTGTCATGACGCAAGCCACCACCACCGCCATGCCCAGGGGTGACATTGCATGGAGAATGGTAACATCAGCATGGACTCTCCCTGGTGCTTTGAAGTGTGTGCATGCACTTGTGTATGTGTATGTGTGTGTGTATAGAGAGAGAGAGAGAGAGAGAGAGAGAGAGAGTTTGTAGAAGTGCTGGGCTGTTGTAAATTGTTCAGTTTCTGTAGCTGAGTCAATGCAGTTTCGAGGCCAGAGCAGCATGCTTCTAATGGTCAAGTTCAAAGCTACCTCAGGCCAGTATTCCTGTTTCCATGCCAACAAAAACAAGGCAGAAGCCAACCAGCTGACACAGAAGACAGGCTAAGTAAAATCTGAAGGGTCAATAAGTAAGATTTGACTGGGCCGTAGCACAAAATGACCATAATGCAGCTGCAGGAGTTTGCAGGGGTTATTGATCAGTACTAATGACTCACTGATTATTTGGCAAAGTGCTGAGATTTGTGACAGTGGAGGGCTGTGCTATGAATCAGTGAACCATATCGCAACATATTAGCTTCTCATGCCAAAAAAGTGCTACTGCTACAGTATACATATATTACGTCTTCACTAATTGCTGGAGCTCTGCTCTAATCTACTACTTTACACTGCTCTATTTTGAAAATATGACTGAGATTCACGTTACTTACAGAGACATGTAAGTGATGCAGTTTTCTGGTCACTTATGGACATCATGTAAATTCATATTTTACTCAATGGTCCTTTAAAGAGCTTTGATTTTGACTGAAACAGCCATCAGATGATGGCCATTTCAGTTGACTTCATCATTTTATGTACTCACTTCAGCTGATGGCTCATTGGCCCTCTCTTACACCGTCAAAATCTACTGTCCTTTCTAGAAATACCCTCATGTTAATCTGCATCCAAACAGCTGTATCATTATAACTGAACAGTTGCCACTGGGCAAAAAACCAAGAGACACAGCATTGTGCTCACAGGGAATAATGTTGGAAATCGACATGGAGGCCATTAGCAGCGCTCTGAGCAGAGCTTGGTTTGGACAGATCTTACAGGCAGCTATATATACCCTGAAATGTGAGCAGATAAGAGACTGCTGGTGTCTGTGAGGGCCACATTGACGCCTCTGCCTTCCCTTTCAGCCTATTACAACTGGTTTCCAAGCTGGTTCATACTAAAATGAAGCTTGACTACTTCAACAGGCCAAAGTCTGACCTTCTCCAAGCTTCACTTGCTGTGATGGAATAACAAAAATCACTGCTCAGTAATTTGTCACTGTAACTGTTTCAATCTGCAGCAGCAACAGGAATAGAAAATTGACTAGAAAGACCAAAATCGCGCACAGCCCAGGTAAATTTCAACTAGGCTAGCTAGTCATTTTCTATATGAATAAAGTCTTAAAAACAAAACACATCTCATAAATACCGTAATTCAAATAGGGCGGCAAATATTGTTTTTTTGTCATTGTAATTATCAACTAGTTTTTTCCTTAACTGATTAATAATTTAGTCTATAAAATTTCAAAAATTTTGTCAAATTCTCATCACAAATTGCCAGAGGCCAAATTGATGTCTTAAAATTGACAATGTATTAGTTTTATAACTCTATGGAAAAAGGCAAGCAATCAAAACTTTACATTACAGCATTTACAAGAATAATAAGAATAAGAATCCTTTATTGTCACTGTTAATTGTCGCCAACATTACTGTGAAAATCAGTTCAGCAGCTCTCTACAGGCAGCGAAAAAGGACACTCAAACAAAATAGACAGTAGGAAACAGTTTTAGCAGTGAATATAAATAAAAAACAATGTAACATCAATATGTACAATATGTACAGTAGTATCAAAACAATATGTACAGTGGTATCAAAATATATGTAATAAATACAGGTTATGGGTGTGTGTTGTAGTGAAAAAACTTGTGCCTACCTAAAGGTGCAATGGAAAGCAGGTATGTGTCTGTGGGGTAGGGGGGATATTGCACTTGGTGGTGTGTGTGTGTTATTTCAACAACATGGCTAACAGCATGGTGAAAAGCAGCAAGAGCCGGCATTTTTGGAGTGAGGAGAAGACTGCAGTCTGCCTTCAGCTAATGAAAGACTTAAATATCATGGAGTATATCGATGGGACAAAACACAGATATAGCGACAGCTTCTTCTTCTGTATTTCTGGCAGACCAGACACCTATACGCGTACTGCTGCCCCCCACGGCTGAGTGTCGCATTACGTAAGAGAGTGGAATACGCCGAAACACGTGAATATGCCAAGTAACATGTAAACGGAATATTCCAGTTGCCGCAGCGCATATAAACACCTTATTCGGACAACTACATTAACCGGAATATTGACCCGAATCAGAATATGGTGTGCATGTAAACATAGTCAGTGAGCACGTTTACATGCACACCATCTTCCTGTATTATTTGGAATATCCAAAATATTCCAGTTGCGCACTAGTCATGTAAACACGTACCAAACCCGGTTAAGGTCATATTCCTGTTGGAGAAAATTCCGAATAAGACCCCTGGCATATGCCTGTTCTAAACAGAATATTGTGCCATGTAAACACCTTAATCGGAAAATGCCCCGTACCGGAATATTCAGTTACGTCTGCGCATGCTGGATTCACAATGAATCCTGGGGTGTCTTTGTTGCTATGGTTACTGCAAGCGGGGAGAATAACATGGCGAAGAGCATGGCAAAAAGCAGCAACAGCCAGCACGTTTGGAGTGAGGCGGAGACTGCAGTCTGCCTTCAGCTAATGAAAGACTTAAATATCATGGAGAATATCAATGGGAGAAAACACAGAAATAGCGACAGCTTCTTCTTCTGTATTTCTGGCAGACCAGACTCTATACGTGTACTGCTGCCCCCGCAGGTTGAGTGTTGCATTACATAAAAGCGTGGAATACGCCAAAACACGGCAATATGCCAAGTAACATGTAAACTGGTGATGGCTTTGATGGCTATGCTGGGTGGAGGTAGGGAGATGAGTTTGACGGCCTGGGGGAAGAAGCTTTATGAAGTTGTGACAAGCAAATGTTTGGTATTTCTACATTGATGGTTACAGAGCTCTCAAATTTTGAATCAATTCATTTTCTGCTGATCAACTAATTGATTAGTCAACTCATGGTTTCAGCACTATATTCAAACATTGAATATGCATTTTCTACTGATTGTGAGCACACTTTTCAAAGAAAGCCTAAATTATGAGCACAACATTCATGACACTTGTTATAGGAAGGGCTAACTGGCATTTATAATAACCACCATCTGCTAGTGACTCCAGTGAGAGGCCATAAGGTACAACTGATCTGGAAAGGACTGAAACTGGAGGCTACATTGATTAATGGTCCAACCTCTGCAGCTAAATGGCTTGATTTTTTTATTCATTGAGCCAGTAGTCTCCTCAGTTAGACACGATTATTATTTTAAACGCCTATCCGTCTTTGCTATATCACTGACTGACTGAAGCTCATATCAATTACAGTAGGCTGGCCTAAAAGGTACAGCAAGTAGCAGTTAACAGCATTAATTTACATTAGCAAAACAAGTTCACTTTTCAACACACATACACTATGGGAGCCTCTAAGCAGACTCCACTGGCACTGGCCTATGCACAGGTCTGAGTTGGGATACCAAAAGTGACGTAGCTGGATACATCTAACCCTAACCCTTTACCTAACCTTAACCGTAACTCTAACTTCGGGAGCGGGGCTGGTGCTGGTGAAGTCCGCTTTAGTGTCTCCCATAGCTGCTGGCCTGGATGTCAGGCACTGTCATCTTCTTGGAGGTTTTCAAAACAGTTGCACGTTTAAAGCTGCCTTTGAACAATAAGGATCAAGTTGTGCCTAATTTTCCAAACTGGAGAGAAGTAAGTAAAAATAACCCAGTTCTGGGCCCTGACCACCACTAAGGAGAAAAGCCGGCCTAACCTACTATGTATGTAGATGAAACCGGAGCAAGAACAAATGCTATAGTAACCACGGTCACCATCTCAGGCCCCAACAAGTGCTCCATCACCTGTACATAAGGTGTTGTGAAAGTTGAGCTATGGCAAACAGTCAAGTGTTGACTACTTGAGGTAAGAGAGAACTGCAGAAAAACAAAATTTAGGTTAATGGAGACTTGGTTTCAGTTCAAACAGGCAAAACTAATGTACAAATATCAAGAGAAACATCTTGAATCTACAGTATCTGACACATAAATGGGCATATCACACAGTAATAATCCATATGATTACTGCTGCATGAGACAGAATGCTTCACGTGATCACATTGGGTTGAAGATGGCTCAATGAATGCTTATGGAAACAGTTCATGATTAATTGTATTCCGCCTCTGCTATGGTACTTTAACTGGGTCAGCTGTGTAAAGACAGCACAGCTTCACAAAACACCCTGTGTAAATTTTTAATGCAACATAATTAGCATTTGTGCAAGCAGTCACTTCCCAATCCTTTTTTTTTTAATTTTCCATTTAATTTCATATATTTAATTGTATCCTGTATGTTCAGGACTGAGTAGGCCTGGTGCATGTCCTTCACTCAGTTTTACTGTCGCTCTGCATCAGCTGATACAGTGAGTTTGCAGTAGGTAGACAGTAACAGGCATGTGCCACAAAAGTCTAAATGGATATCTATGTGGAATGCTTCCTTGTGTGTCTTTCGCTCTCTCTCTCTCTGAATCAATGTACAGAGCTGACATGACCCCTCCATTCATTGCTTTTGGGTTTGTTTTCAAGAGAGTGCACTCTCTGTTTTGACTAGCTAATACATTTTCAAGAAGACTTATGTAAGGCAAAACAGGAATACAGGAATTGGTGCCTTGTGCTAGGTTTCACTGCACATAAAATGCTATAGTTGCCGTTAACATCACTTTCTTTGTAAGATGTCTTTATTACTTTGGTTGTTTTTTAGTTGCACATACCAGTTTTGCAGTGTTCTTGAAATTGCACTTTTTCTTTTTTATAATTATCTCTGAGTTGACAAGATTTGACTTGGCCAATGCTGCTAACCGAGCCCCCAGTGAATACGGTGTGTGTGCGCATGTGTGAGGTGCCTCTATACGTAGGAGTGCTTCAAGATTTGGCCTAAAACAGGTCATTCACCAGGTGCTAAATTTCTGGATTTCAAAACTCACTTTCAAGAATGTACTGTTTTGGAATGGAAACTTCCATCCCATTCACTGATGTGTCAAGACAAAGACAGACACCCATCATGGTTGTCATTTTCATCATTTTCAACTGCTCAACAACAGAGAACGATGCTACAGTACAAGCATGCAACCAGTGTTGCAAGCTACAAAGGCAAAAAAAAGCCTCACTGTCAAGCCAAAAAAGCAAAGGAACAGACAGTTTTCTTCCTCCAGTATTAAGCATGGTGATGGACTGTATTACCTTTTGACCAAGGCGTTCTGTTGGATCTCTCCGCTCTAATTAGCTTTGTTACGCCCCTCCACTGGGAAAATTTGACTTTACTGTTTGTGTCAATTACAGGCAACTGTAATCCAAGGAGACAGGAGGGGTGAAGGAGGGGGAGTGTGCCAGAGACTTCTATGGCAGGTGATGCATGATGTCCTATTGATGTTGTTGTGGTTGCAACCAGTCACTGATAGAGGTCAGGTATGTCATATGTAACTTAATGTTATCCATTGACTATATGGGCCTCCAGTGGAAGTGAATTTGTTTCAAATGGGAAGATCAGTTGGTGCTACTTCATTACATTGCAGATGCACTGAATTACAACTTCAGTACTGGATGCACTCTGGATATATTCCACTTATGTGCTGATAGTGCATGCTTGAGCAAAAATGTTGAATGTTGATTTTCACACCGTTTTGTTCTTGGTGATGTTGTCATCGTGGAAACCTTTTGGCAGTGAAAGCTGCCACAAATATTAATGTCATGATGTGATTAAGTTCCAGCTAGAAGTGGTGATGTGAGATGGAGAGGGACTGACGTGCTCAAACTCTTTTACCAGTTTAGTCATTACTGTCGCTGACTCATCTGTAGGATAACCTAATGCTAGAGTCACTTTTCCTCATTACTTTGACTTTTATCCTCATCCATCTCACCTCACACCTCACAGGATGACACGTGCGGGGGCGTGTATGTGTTCTTAGTTCTTACCTGCTGAATGTGTAGCGTGTGTGTCAGTCCCCACAGACAGCAATGGCACTGGGGCAGCTCATCCTACAGTAGCCACCCCGCAGTGTACACACAGAGGCTTTGTCACCAATCACTGCTGAGGAAACACACATACATGTTACAACCCAGCAACACAACAAGTGCTGAAACGATTGGTCAATTCATTTATTAGTCGAGCGACATAAAATTTATTGATTAAAAATTTTGAGTCTATTAATCATTTTAGTTATTTATTAAGAAAAAATGCCAAATATGGTCTGACTCCAGGTTCACTAAAATCACTAACATGCTAAAGTTGCAATTCTCTGTTCATATCACTTTGAAATTAATACTTTGTTTTCTTGACTTCCAGTCAGACAAAAAAGGGAGCAATCTGAAGACATCACATTGGGCTCTGATCAGAGAGATCTGAGACATTTTATACTAAATGATTGAAAAATTTGATAGATTAATCTAAATTGAAAATAACCATTAGTTGCAGCTCGAAACACAATGCACACACCATCCAACCTGTAGAGACAACCACCCCAAGTTTGAAACAGTTGATATCTTGGCATTTTGGCAGCATCTGATTCCAGCTGACTGGGACTGAGAATTTGTTTGAGATAACTGCAATGTGATAAGCTGAAATCAGCAAATATACACTATCACTACATTGCATTATAAAACAATCTGGCTGGGCAGAGTGGCCCTACAAGAACAGTAAATGTTGCTTATGAGAAATATTATATTGTTTATAGGTCCAGATGGCTGAGAAATAGACCAAGACAGCAGAAATCAGCAGCTCCATCTAGGGCTCCATGTTGTGCCTTCTTCCCAAACAGTTTCACTTAACAGAAGAAAACCACAGCATAAATAAGGGCAAGTGAGCGTACACGCCACCAGTCAACACATTCTCTGGATTTCATGTCCGACTATTAAAGATTGATGATGCATCCTTCAGCTCGTATTATCAAATCCGGAAAAGTTGTTCTATTATGAGGCTCAGGTAAAGAGAAAGTTGATAACTTGGCTTCATCTCGTAAAGCTTTATGTTCCAGCAATAGTTTCAAAGCTCACACCTTGCTATTGCGACCTACCAACTATCTCTGCTGGAAAAATTCACACCGCACTACAAGTGATACACCCTGACCTGAGAAGCAGTTCTAGCTCCTCTAGTCCTTCTAGAAATACATAGCACTTTCTGAAATGTTATCCCATATCTTCTGTCACCGTCTCCCGAGGAAGGTGCAGCCTACAGCACACACACACACACCAGGCAACTAACAAGCAGGTACCTAAAAGAAGAAAGGGAAGAGTGGTGATTAAATTGGTGCATAAAGAGGCTGCTCACCCTTGTTGTTCTGAGCGGGTCGGGCCAATAGACAGAAAGCAACGGGGTGCTATTTGGGAGGCTGTGGCCCCAGAGTGTGAGAGGAGCCAGGGAGGGATAGTATGAGCACAGTGATCCAGAATGCCACAGATCAAGTTACAAGGCCGGTAAATATAGCAGATGCCTATGACCTCTACAGGTCACTCAACACTCACTGGCATTCCAATTTGCTCTTAAAGGACTAGCATTAAGGCTTTTTATAGGCCAAGCTGGGTAAGCAGCTAGACTAGCACACTACCGTAAGAAGCAGGTTGACTGGTTTCACAGAAATGAAAATCCTAACCAGAAGAGAAGCTGTGGTGAATATGATTGGTGGTGATCATCAAGGCATCTCTGATGCTCCAATTACAGTGTCCCACAATAGAAAATGCCATATATTCTGTAAGTTGTCAGGACTTTCCGCCTGTTGCTTTGAAGAGTCACGTCCAAAGGTAGTGCTAGCACAACCTCTTTTAAAACTAGTGCATACTGGTCATTGCCATTCAGCTTAATACGAAGCTCCTATGTAACTGTGATTTTGCTCCCTATGAGTTAAAATCCTGTTTCATATGGTGTTTCCATTATATCGTCTACCCCTTGTATATGAACAGATACAGTGCTGATCTGCTGAGTGCCTTATCAATACACTTCTAAATAGCTAGAGTTCAGTGTTCTGCTGGTGAAGGGAAACTGCTGACGTAAATGTGCAAGACAGTGGAAAGAGAGGGAAACAGTATTCAGGCTGATGGTCTCTGTGAGGTGGGGGATAGCATTACAAGACACGGTGCAGGAGATGGGATGACACCAGCAGAGAAGCCACGGCAAATTGCGATGCAATGTCTGGCTGCTTCTGTTTGGCTGCGTGCTGACTGATTTGAAAACACATTTGATAAATTCCTGATAAAATACAGGGATAGTGTACAAGTGATTAGGTAACCAGTCAGTCCCCAGGGACTCTGGTGGGTAAATGGAGCGGGCCAGGCTTGACAGTAGCGTTGCAGCATGTGAAAGGGGGCGGAGAGCTGATTAAAACACCGAAAACTGGCCGTTACTTAAGAAACTGCTTGGGCAGAGGTGTAGCCATATACAAAGTTAATAACGTTTATTACACGATTATTTCGACTATGCGACGTCCGGTGACTGTTAGCTATCTAACGTTAGCTAGCTAAGTTAACTCAGCTGAACAAGATTATCTGAAACCAGGACAGTAGCGGTTCAGTTATTAGCCTCAATACGTTGAGCTTTAACCACCCAAACTCTATATAAAATGAGGGAGCCAAAAGCTAACGTTAGATTGCTCATAAACAAACGATACACGCCTCGCAGAACATCACCCAGTAAATATTACACATAGCAATGGTCTGTCCTTCGATTCGGCACACCTGCGACAAACTAAACAACACTTATTTCAGTGACATTTCAACTTTTATCACTGGCTCAACTGGTATCCCTCGAATCTTTTCCCATCAGAAGACACCGTGTGGGCAGTAGCGAGCTGTGTGAACCTATTTCAAAAGTTGAGATTTGAAAAATAATACTAATAAAGTATCATTTGGTATAGTAATTATACGCCGAAATTTCCAGCTGCTCCTAATGGTTTATTAATTGAAGTGTTATGTTCTACCGCTTTCCGATAAGCAGCAGAATATTAAAATCCCCAAATTTCCAAGGGGGTTTGGCTGTTGATGCTCCCCATCCGAGAGAACGGCACCCACCGTGTCGGGGCTACGATAGAGTAGGTAACGCTAACTGCATTCACTCACCCCACAGTTGAGATCATCCCGATCCGAGCGGGCAGCTAAACGCCCCCAAAAGTGGCTTTTTGGCTGGTCAGTGCTGCTATTTAGACCATCACTTCACCTGCTGGTAAGTTTAATCGGTAATGCTGGAAAGACAGAGCAGGTTACCCCTACCATGAGCTTAAAACAAGAAGACGTTGATATCCAGCCATCTCTACGTCCCCTTGCAGTTTAAGAGTTTGGAGCAACCAAGTAACGGTTCTTTTCGCTTTAAGAGTGACGTCAGTCCAGGAAAAAAATCTGATTTCTGATTGGTTTATTCCCCTCAACGAACGTCAACAGCGAACCGCCTCCCACACCGTCACTATGGTGATGAACGTAAACATCACCCGTTTCTTTCATTGAATAAATGCTGTATTCAAGTGCTATGGGAAAGACGGCCTACAAGCCTGCGTCAGGGGGCTAAGGTCCACATCCGCTTTCAAATGGTGGATAAAACTAGAAAACACACACATGGAAAAAAAAAATAATTATAAAAAATAAAAAATACTGTTCATGACAGCTTTCAAGAGGTAAAATACTGCATAGGAATTTGGCAGAGGATCTCGGTTTTCCCAAATTCTGTGAATTCTGCCACTCACGCTAAGAAATTTCGGCAGTTCAGGATATAAGCTTGCTTATCAGTTTAAAAAAAGCAGTGAGGAAAGAAACCAAAGTCTACAGAAAAACTTAAATCATGTTTGACAGCGGACGTTGAGTTCAAATTGTTGTTTTAACCGGTGTGCTGTTGGGACAGTGAATGCAGCAGCAGGAGGGCAAAACCTGTCCCTAAGGATCAGTTTAATTAAAATCAAAAACGTAATATTTAATAAATTCTTCATGTAATCACATTGCACTAAAAACATGTATTTTTTCCTATAGAATATCAACATTACTTTAAAAAAAAACAAAACGATTTCAGTATATTTAAACATATTTTCTGTATTTCTTTCATCTAATTGTATGTTGTCTCATTTCAAAGGGGAACTTTGTCGTACTTCATTTTTTTGTTATTATTATTTTAATTCTATTATGTGTTACTTACACACAGTGGTGCATTACTCAGTGCTTACTATTTTTCTATAATTAAAAATAATATAATTTTCAGGATCCAGCCAGCATGCATGCTTGAGAATGCATCTGGATCAAAGTGAATGAGTCATAAATCCATACAGTACTATAAGTATATTTCACACTAAACACAGCAGAACCTCTGATTCATCAGTGCATTGCTTTTCAGCGTATTCAAATCCAGTTAAAGCTAAACAGAGGATGTGGCTGCGGATGAAAACAAGTGGCACACACACGGTGATGGGGAGACTGCCATTTTATTATTTTTCTGTGATACATCTTTCTCTACATATGCCAGTAGTAGGAGAAAAATGACTTCAGTCAACTCATTCCATTTTCATCTGGATTGCACTCGGTTCCTCATACGAGCTCTTACATTTAAAAAAAAAAAAAAAAAAAAAAAGATTAGGGATACATTTCACACTTTAAATAATGCCACGTAGATTATAAACAGTCCCATGTGATGTAGGTGAGTGAGTTGATCAGCTTCAATACTGGTGAATGAGCAGGACGGAGCCGTGATGAAACCTGGGTCTCCTGCACTCCAACAGTAACACTATAATCAGAGATAAGTATATCCTCACTCAATCCAAATGAGGCTCTCTTACACTACTTTTAAAGGCAGGCGGAGTAAGCGGTGCAACTCACTGGCGTGCTCATGGTAACTAATATCTATTTAGAGTGTCTCGGTTCAAATTAACCGGGATGTGCCGGACTGAAGCTGCCAGGTTTCTCCAGGCTGGACTGCTCTTATTGCCAGTAGATAGAGGTCTAGTATTTTACTGTTATGCTGAGTATTTTGTTAAGCTAAAGAATGGTGAAGTCTCATTTGTTTCACCAGGCAAGCCAAAATCAGTCAGGAAAAGAAAGAATCATTTCATCTCATTTGCAAGAGGCTGTGCTCACTTTACAGCTGCGATAGATCATAAAGTATGATTGATATACTTGATTATGATTAAAGGAAAAATCCACCCTTGTATACTTTTAGAGTGTTATACATGTGATGTTCAATGCATTCCAAGAGTTATTTTGTGATGAAGCTTTGTAATTTGCTTTTTCCACCTTCTTCTTTCTAAAGCCCGCTTGATTTTAATGTGATTCAGCCACTAAATTTGAGGTTTTCATGAATTATGTTCAAAATCCCCCAGAAAACAAGCATGAGCTTTCAGATGTAGTGTTTTACATGAAGGTGGAGAGCAAAAAGAGTTTTTCCAGGTAAGAAAAACTTAAGATTCACACACCTTACTTGGCATGATTTGGGGTCACGTTGCCCTCTGGTCTATAGAGGCTACTGTCAGTGGAGAAATTTGGTATCTGTGCCTCTTCAGTGTATGAGCTCTCCCTGTGTACGTGTTGAACATCAGTGAAAAACGGCAGCTCTACCAAGAAGCTTTCACTAGCCTTGCTCCTTTCAATGCAGAACCTGTCAAAACTACATTGTGAAAAGCGCTGGAAACATCACAACATGACACCACGTTGCCTCGATTTGGCCACTTTTGCACTGAGAGCAACAAAATGGATCCAGGAATGCAAGTTAAATACATCGCCGATATCTCTTTTTAACAGTGTTAAAGCTTAAAGAATGGATTCTCCTATAAAGGGGTGCAAAATGGCTTGGAGAATATTTTTAGTCTTACGGCAGGTTGGACACTTAGGCTACAATGACAATAAATAACAGTGTTCATAAACAAAATCTGGCAGGAAAGTAAGTGAGTAAATTCAGGTCCTGATGTTGTTACAACTGACTGCAGGTACACTACATACTTCACCAAGTCAGTATACCATCAGGTACATTATTCTGAAAAGTACAGGCATGATGTACACATTCATCCTGACCAAATGAAATAAAACAAACAATACGCACACCATAAAATCAAACACCCTGGAACTCATCACGTACTACATTTTCACACCTCAAACAAACCTCACATGGGTTAGCAGAGACACTATGACCTAATACATTTGTTCAGACTTGTATGTCAGACTTGTATGCCAGCACCACAGCAGGTGCCTCTCTGTGCAGGTTTCTATGGCTGTCGTTCATGCTACACTACATTTACTCACCACTACTGTAATAAAACGGGGAAACAGGCGCCGGTACTGTCACACTTTTCATCTATCCTGCTGTATATCATTACCGCAGCTTATTCTGATTCCTTCAGCGGTACACCGTCTGTGATATTATAACACCATCCAATAAATCTACTAATATTCAAGTATAGTGGTAGAGTTATATAAGAAACACTATTAAATTATTAAAGTGAGGAAGGAAGCTATTCTAGCATCTACATCCTTGAGATATTAACAGTTTTCTTTGGGCAAAAAAAAAAAAAAAGAAGTCACCAACAAGCCAAAGCACACTGAGATAGGATGATACTGAGATAGGAGGAATTTTATCACAGTCCGACTGTGTTCTTTCCTTACATGTTTTAGAGTCAGTCCTCGAAAGAAACACAGTCATGATCCATTCTTTCATCTCATCAGTGCATGAATGAAAGACTCGGCCCACACAATACCAAGCAGCCACTAAATGGGAATATTTCAGTATATATTTAAAGTGGCCTTGATATATCGGTTGCAACACACACATTATAATACCACTTGCTGCCTAGACTCCCTTATCCTACTCAGATGGTTGCTGTGGGAACATATATAGCACCAAGCTTCAATGATTCCCTTATAAGGTGGCTATATTAACAAATACAAATCAATACGTACTTATTCCACGAGTAGTAATATGTTGATGAGCTTTCTTTGGTGGAAGGAAAACTATTTCTGTGCAGGATGAAAAGGATGAAATGTATATAGAAATATAAATACTGTGGCAGATAAAGTGATTAGTGTGGAGGTATAAAGGGATATTTCACCAAAAACTCTGCAGTGTAAGGACTCATAGATGCACAAAACTTTTCAGGAGGTTGCTTCATCAGTCCCAGTTCAAGGGGAATTACTGACTATATCCTTGCGATCAAACAAAATTAAATATAATAAATTAATTAATAAAAAAACATGAAAATTAAATGAATTAACTAAACATTAA
>OMLB01017973.1:0-24270 GCA_900302555.1 Myripristis jacobus
TCCCAACCCCATTAAGAAGGCAAGAAATTCCACTAATTAACCCTGATAAGGCACACCTGTGAAGTGAAAACCATTTCAGGTGACTACCTCTTGAAGCTCATGGAGAGAATGCCAAGAGTGTGCAAAGCAGTAGTCAGAGCAAAGGGTGGCTATTTTGAAGAAACTAGAATCTAAAACATGGTTTCAGTTATTTCACCTTTTTTTGTTAAGTACATAACTCCACATGTGTTCATTCATAGTTTTGATGCCTTCAGTGAGAATCTACAATGTACAGTGTGTGCCACAGCCTGGCACACACTAAGCCTACTTGTGTGCCTAAAACGAGCGCTGACTATGGCTGATATTCAGATCATCTCACATCTCCTGCTAAAAGTTGTCCATGAACACAGACTGCAACTGATAGCCAGCATGCTCGCTGGAAGAAATAATTCTCCATACCTGGATGGGCTGTAGTGAACTAGAGATGTCAAGTACAAAACTTTGGAAATGTTTCAAAACATTTCAAGACTTTCAAAACAGTGTTGCGAAACATTTCAAACCTCCTGCCTCAACATTGCCGTCTACTGACAGAAGCTGACATTCCAGTCATATGATGATAGTAGTCGTTGTTTGTTGTGTTTGTTGTGTTTGTTGTTTGAAAATGTTGCGTATGAATACATCCTCATGCATGTACCTTTATTTTTATGTTTAACAACAGTAAAGCAAAAAGCAGTGCAATTTTTTTTCTACTGTGGGACATTAAAATGGAAATTCATTTCACACATGTTATGCAAGTCTTTATTTTCCTTTCTGCCTTTTTAATAATGAAAGGCAGTAAGCACAGTAAGTGTGCAATAGCTTGATTTACAATTATTTTACTGTGAGCCAGAAAACAGAAAAGCAACTCCTCTGCTTTGTTGCTTTCAAGAAGATCAAATGAAAGATACATCAAATACCACGCAAGGATATATCCACTCTCTATTTCAGATTCAGACTCTGATTCATTCTTTATTCTTCTCAGTGGAGGAAATTTGCCTTCACAGTCTATATCCAAATAACACTCAAAACAGGTTATAAACAAACACAAACATCACAACAACTGTAACAGTGCACCAAGGTCATATGTGGAGGGTGAAGGATGCATTGAGGGGGTGGCAGGGGTTACGTGCTATGGTCAGTGCTCTGCAAGTGGTGGCAGTGTCAGTGGGGGCTGGCAGGTTGGGAGTGGGGATGTCAATTATTTTCTAAACTATGCTAGTGACTTCCAGGAGCTTGTTTCTATTGGTAAGTGTGAGCATGGTGAAATAGTGCAGTGCAGGAGGATATTATCAATGCAACTTTAATTCAGAGGGAGCAGGAGGTGTGGTTTGACTGAGAGAGCGCTAAGGTTGCAAATAGAAGAGTCTTTGCCAGCAGTGTTTATGGATGACTGTGATGTGGTGATCAAAGCTCAGTTTATTGCCCGGGATGATGCTGAGGTACTTAAAGCTCTCCACCATCTCCACTGGCTTTTGATGGAGGTGGGGCAATGAGGGGTGGCGAGTTTATTGTGCATGTCAAAGATGAGCTCATTTGTCTTGGTGACGTTTAGGAGGTGGGTGACTGTCTGTGCACCACTGGGTTAAGTGGGCAACAGATTCTTGGTAGACGGTGACTGAGTCACTGTCTGTGGGGAGGGCATGTTTGTCTGTGTCATCAGCATATTTGAAGTATTTTGTAATGGAGGAGAGGCTAAGACAGTCACTGGTGTTGAGTGTGTAAGGAAAGGAACCGAACACCTTGGAGAGTGTAAAGAAGGCAAACAGTATCTTCTGTCCCTCTTTTGGCCTTCTAAGCAAACTGGTAGAAATCCAGCTGTGGGCTGACAACTGAGAAGATGGCATTCACTACCAGGTTCTCAAAGCATTTTGCAATGAGCACTACTGATCTGCAGTAATTGAGTTCAGAGGAGCAATGCTTCTTGGGGACAGGAATGATGGTGGATGCTTTCCAGAGGGTGGGGATGGTTGCAGTCTGGAGTGACTCACCAAAGAGAGAATAGAGAACAGGAAAGAGCTCCATCTGAGCCAGGGGACTGCTTTACACCTCATGAGCTGATGTTAGATATCCACTTCTGTGAAAGGGACAGTGTGACTGCTCAGGGGTGGGTAGGCTACAAACAAATCTCTCACACTCAGTGGAACAGTTGCAAATGTCAAACCCTCTCAAGTCTCTAGTGAATGAGAAAGGGTCAGTAGGTGTATGAGTGCTGGTTTTTGAGGTGAGCCTGATGAGTATTTTCACCCTCTGAAAGGCCTGCCTGGCATTCATGCTGCTAAAGTCCTGTTCTACTTTGTCCTTATGTTTTACTACACAAGTTTTACTTTCTTGATTTCATTTTCACAGAAGAAGACATAATTCATATATAAATCCTGTCCTGTATTGTCTCACTGGGAAATGCACCCATTTTCTATTTACATTTGGATAAACAGATCGCAGATCAGAGTCTCAGAGGATTGTGCCACTATATTATAATAATTATAATTTGCCACATAGACTAAGACATCAGTCATGTGACTGAAGTTTCAAAACAGGAGTCAAACTTGTTCTGAAACAGGAGGTGACGGAAACGGTTCAGTCGGAAGGAGCTTGACATCTCTACTGGAAGCCTCACTATCATGGAACGATAAAGCTGTGAGTGTGTCATTTTGACACCAACCTGCATCTAATGAAATGGTTTTATTATGTAAACCAGGGGTATGTCTGATGAGAAGTTGTAACTGGCTCTGGTGTTGTCAGCCTGAGGCTCTGTTGCTTGTGAAGAGGGTTTGTTTACCACAACTAGCTCTCGCTAGCTAGCTTACTTGCCAGCTAATTAGCACAATAGCAACATAATTGGTTTTCCATTTCAGTTCTTGTGACTTGATTTGGTTAGGCTGAACTGTCAGTCGAAAAGCGCTCTCTCCACAACAGCCTTGGCCTCCCACTGAATATGCTGAATCGGTGTTAGCCCTTGTGGTGTGCACACTGTCAGCCCCCAACTCTTCAAACAAACTACAGGCAGTCAGCAGACACAGAAGACCCAATGAGGGCTGACAGCCAATGGTCAGCTTGGTGTCTGAGGGACCTTAGGCCTCTGCACTGCCTGAACATAATTCATACACATAAGTGCACACTGCAACAAGAGTTACACTCACAAACGCCTAATACCACTGTTATATAGAGCCTAGGGCTGTCATGTTATTAGATTTCCACTACACAGTCATTGTAGCCAAAAGAATTCATGATAACGCTATTATCACTATAGGTATAGAAATTTTGAAAATTAATAACATTGCTATGAATCAAATTCATCTTTAACTTTATTTACTTTTAATTTGGTCTCTTTTTGGTAAATGAATTACACTCAAAATCTGAGTGTAGTCAGGTGGAACGAGAGTCTGTAGCCATAGTCTGTAACCATATCTGCACAAAAGCGTAGAAAAAGAACAATTACACTTAATGGAATGTGAAAAGGCAACCAGATGATAATGGCTAGCTACCTAGTTTCTGCATCATACAAGGCTCCAGACTAACTTTTTTTCTTCACCGTCCGCATTAGAATGTATTTTATACATTTTAAAAACAAAGTAACATTCATTTAATAGACATGATTTAGCAAGTTTTACTCCACATGACCAGCTGCATGTTAATCTGCTGTGCTTTTATTTTTTGCTGCTTAGTTTCACCTACCACCAGTGCATACAGGGAAATTTTCACTTTTCCCAGTGTTATACACAAAACTACCACCTTAGCCACACATCATTTAAGATGAGCGCTATATGATTTCAGCTCCATATCAGCCTCATGTTTCATTTTCTCGCTTCAGTTGCCTGCTATCACTCAACCAGCAAGGACAAATGGAGTGAATGATCTACCAGGGACATATAGATGACTCAGGTGTCACTGTCCACATCACTTAATTAATGTGAACTCACCAGTGAGCCGGTCTCCCGAAAACCTGGTGTATCACTTGCACAAAAAGAGCTGGATATGACAGAATCACAGAGCATGACTGTGCAATCCCATGGCTTCTACATTACACTGTGCATTGAGTAATTTGATTGCAGGTGGCTCCTGTTTCTTTACTTAAAATAGAGGACAGGATCTGTGGGAATAGATCTAGACAAGGGGTTGAAAATCCTTCAAAGTCCACATCATGTGTCAGTCTGCACAACAGAGTGGTGAGTGAGACAATGAATGAGTATGATAAGCACTAATGGCCCATTGGTCTTATGATCAGCCACATATTTGTGCTCTGAATACTGCTTAATTGCATTTTTTTAGATAATAGAGAGTCATTACATTTCTCTGGCTTTGTGGTCTTCGTGAAGTACCGTTATATTGTACTCTCAACAGTGTGAGTCTAAATGTGACCACTGACAATTCCTGGTCATCTTTTTCCCTTCATCCCAGTGTGCTTTATACTGCTGTAAAAATTCCTAAATCCCTGCAGAAAAACTTTCAGGCTAAATGGCAAGCTATTAAGCTGGGAAATTTACAGGTCAATTAGTAAAGCTGGTTACTCTGGAGTACAAGTAAACACTGTAGACATTGCAAGACTAATAACAATTTGGAATCCATTCAGTGTTTTTGGGCTCCCTGGTGCCCTCATTTGCATTGCTTTGGATCCAGTTTAAGATAAGTGCAGTGCAATTTTCACAAATGCTTTCTTCCGGCCTCCCACACTGTCCTGTCCCCACTGAAAAAAATGTTGTTTTTGTTTTGTGTTGGCATGACTTTGGACTGTGGAGAACTCCGCTTTTTGCTGCCTCACGTGAGAGGAAAGATGCAACGCAAGGAGCTGTTTGTCCCCTGTCTCATCCCTCAGTGAGATTTGGCTCAACCCCCGTGGAGCATCTGAGCTTGACTAAGAGAAGACAAAAGAGGAAGTAGTAGAAAAGTTTAATTTCCTGTCCCAGTAGGGGCAGCCTGAGTTAATTAAACTTTACATCTTGTTTAACACAGATTAAATAATTCATAAAGGCCATTACAGAGGGGGGCGGGGAGGAGGGGGGACACAGAGAGAGAAATTTTTCTTCTCTCCCTTCATCATTCTGGAAGTCATTCTTTTTCTTGTCTTTTCCCTTTTATTGTGATACATAACAGAGCCGGTGAAATTAATACTGAAGTGAGCGATCCCCTGACTTCATAGACAAATATACCTTTTTGGCAGTGTAAAGTCAGTTTTGGTTCTTTGGAGGTGGCCTTATCTCTGATAACTGGCGATGCCTTAAAACTCCAAAATGAGCTCCTAATCCCATTAGATGAGATGAGCTTTCACCAACACACAGTAATGCCAGTGTTTGAAATTTGTAAATTCAAAAAGTCATTGGCCTCAATTATTCATGGATGCTTAATTAATTGAAAAATGTTTCAGCTTTTCCCGCTGTCTTCCTATTTTCCCATGGAATGAGTCAAGATAAGATAACAACTGCATGCTTATTCTTGTGAGTCAGATTCCATTTACTTGTGAGTCTGTGTTTTACAAAGCTAAAATAATCTCATTTTGACATATTGATGCGATAGTTTCACACTGGACTCTGTGGCTGTTGACATTTGCATGTTAGGTTTGTTTTGTTGGTGGGAGAGGCAGAAACAACTTTAAATTCATTCATTTTTACTATTCTGTATTCCTATTGCATTACTTTTATTCTAGATTCTTTCTCATTTTTTGTTCTTTTAACCTTTTAACCTTTTGTAAAGCACTTTGTTAGCTAGGTTTTGAAATAAAATTTGCTCATTCACTTATCTCTGTGGAAAGTGGCTCGAGTGAATGTGTGTACATGTGCATGCAGAAGAAGAGAGTTTGCATGCATGTCCATTCATGTCGGGATGAATGTATGTATTTATGTCCACACTTGTTGCGCTTGAGAGCCAAGCTTTTGTCTGTTAAAATGTCAGCACTTAGCCCCCCTGCAGATCCAATCTGTACAGCCATTATTCCCTGGCTACTGCCTTCTCTGTCAATCAATATAACCTTTGGAAATACCACTGTTCTCTTCTCTCTCTCTCTCTCTCTCTCTCTCTCTCTGTCTCTCTCTCCTTCTATGTGTATGTGTGTGTGTGTGTTCAGCACAGCCTGTGCATTTGCCTCTCCTCTCCCTCTCCCACATGGACTTCTCTGACAAAATGACTTAAGCAGCGTGAGGTGGCGAGAGGTCAAAAAGGGTCATTTGAAGGTTGGTTTGAGGTGTGGAAATGTGGTGGTACTCCACTTCCTGGCAATGTGTTTTTTGTATAACCTTCTGTTGAGAAAATAATTATAAGCCTTTTATCTTTTTAATTGATGGGTTGTTTAAATGTCTTAGACTGTGTGTGTGTGTGTGTGTGTGTGTGCGCATGCATGTGTGTGCGCGCGCCTGTATGATGACTCCAGATTGGCTTTTGCATGGGTTTCTGCTTGGAGGTGATATGAAGTGAGCCTGAATATCACAATGGTGATACAATTAGTTTTGGGAATCTCCCTCTCTCTCTCTCACACACACACACACACACACACACACACACACACCACACTGTACATACACACTATACCCCTGCCTTCCTCCTTTCTTTCAGTTTGTAAATGAAGAGAAGTGTCACTGAGAGACTGTGATAAGAGACTGTGTGATGCATAAAGTGGAAGAGAGAGAGAGAGAGAGACACTGAGAGACACAGAGGGATAAAGAGCGAGAGATGCTCTGTGCCACGGTAGATAAGCTTAGCAATTCACAGGCGACTCCTTGCATTTCTAGTTGAGCTAAATCAATGAGGGGACAGTGTAACCTTTGCAGACCCCCATTCCCCCCTTTCCTGTCGTCCATTCAAGCTTGACCACTGAATCTTTCAATAGACCGGAGAAGAAGCTGGAGTCTTGTTACGCCATTTTCAGCTTTTCATCTTGTATTTAATTCAGTCTAACTGTGTTAAATCCAGTCACTTACAATGTGCTGTGCTCTCTCATTGTCAAGAACCTTTGGGAGAAGTAATGTGATTGAGGAGGCAAGGAGGTGGGGTAGGAAATGAGAAGATGAGATGAGTTTTTATAATTCATTGGAGAGTAATCTTCTCCCATTAGTCAGCTGCTGCCGTTTGCCCCTCCCCTGTTGCCGTAGAGGAAAATGAGATTGAGTGAAGGGAGGAGACGAAGTGAGAAAGTGAATTGGACGTAATACTATTTGGGACAACATCTCGTTTCGTCCATTACCCTTGAATGAAATATTTCATTCCTGTGTTTCAGGAGATGGGCAGGTGTCAATGTGCAGCTTCTAGTGGACATTCCAACTCCTTTTCCACCAGTTTCTGCTCTTCTCTCATCTCCTCGTCTCACTCAACCAACAGGAAGTTATTCTCATGGCAAATCCAGATTGATTGAATACGCCAGATTGATCAGCCAAAGTCAGCCAAAAACTACAAGAAAATGCTCTGGCTGCTTAGATCAGATTTCAAACTGTCATTTGCGTCACCTGCAACATGATACAAGATGACAACATCAAATCCAGAGAGACAGAAGCACATCAGAGTGGCTGAGCTGCTCAAATAAATTGCCTGCTGGCTCTTTTGGGGGAGGCTTCTGTACATTTCTCATGCCTCTGAGTTGGAAAGCCGTGTCATCAGCATACTCAGTTACTGATGCCTATGTCATTACCACAGCAACCAATGCAGATAGGTTGGTGATGTCTGGACACGCAATCCGATGTGATCACTTGCAAATAACAGTGCAGACAGTCTGTCTTTAAGATCTGATTTGAGAAACAAATCCGATTTGCCTACAGACATTATTGTCTCTCCCTCTGTCTCTGTCTTCCACCTTACCTTCCTACCTTCCCTCTTTTTCCAACTTACTCTTGCGCACATCATGGTCCCGACCTTCTTCTCACTCTTATTCTCTGTTATTTCCACCCTCCTCTATACCTCCCCATGTCTTCTTCTCCTAGATGTAAGCTCCAACAGTCTAAACCTTCACAGCGCAATCTCATCCATATTTTATTTCGACTCCCTGCTTTTGTCCACCACTGCCTTTTTCACTCTCCAATTTCTGTATTCTTTCTTTTTTTTCCAGACTCTCCTCTCAGCCAGGGAGGAAGAGAGACATTGAAGTGAATGAGGAAGAGGAGGAGAGAAGATATACATCCTGTGAATGAGATGGGCAGAGGGAGGCTTAAGGGGAGCACAATGGACAGCAAGAAAGAGAGAAAGTGATATAGAGGATGGGCAACGTTCAGAGAAGATTGAAAAGAATGGGAGTAAGATGACAAGCGTATGTGCGTGTGTGTGTGTGTGTGTGTGTGTGTGTGTGTGTGTGTGTGTGTGTGTCCACGCACGGATAGGAGGAGAAAACGCAAGTAATGCTCCTGTCCATGGATGAGCACCTGAGCCCAATTACTTGCGAAAGCCACCATTTCCTGTTTGCCTGCCAGGGAGAACACACACACACACACACACACACACACACAAACACACACTCTCTTCCTCTCTCTCTCTCTCTCTCTGGCACACAGGTAAACAAACCATAAAATCATAGGCGTATCCATTTTTCTTTAGTAAGCTGCTAATTCCCATCTACTGGTTGGTAGCTGCTTCTTGTCTTTTGGTCCAGTGTTGCCCTTTACACACACACACACACACACATACACACACACTCAATCCTTTTAACAAGCGGGCATGTCAACCCAACATCGAGTCAGCAGGATGAGCATTGCTTCTGTTTCGTTGAGGAGAATGGGGTTTTTTTTCGGCGCAGCACGCTGAGCACGGTGTACAGGTAATGTGTTTTCCCCAGCTCAGACACAGGAGTTTTCATCACTAACTCTCACACTGTGGTGGTACAACAAGATGAGAGCACACAATACAAGCTGGCTCATAGCTTTTGAGCCATACAGGCTACTTTTGTTTTTTTTATCCCTTCTTACTTCCCGTCTTTTTCTGTCGCTCATAGATAACCTTCAAATGCACTAGCAAGAGCCCAGGCCAGCTGCCTTGAGCCTCGTGCCCTGAACACTGTGTGGTCTTCTCTTCCCTGTAGGCAGGAATACACAACACTGCCTCTCTGAAGCCTGGATATACAGCGCATTGCCATCCCACGCCTCTTTTTTTTCTTTATGACCTCTAGACATCCCTCCATCACTTCCTTCCTAATCCTTCCATCCAGATATTGTCAGTTTAAAAGTCATAGCCAGCAGCCACAACAGTCGGCATCAAATAGTATGCTGTGTCTAGTATTGGTACAACTGGGTGCAGAATTGATTTGAACATTATCTGGCATGCGTGTGGTTAATTATAGAAGTAACTTAAATAGCCTCAGAGGTAGTAACATCTGAAATACTGTGGCTTGTTGATTGGAAACAGTGTCTCTAAAACGTCAGCTCTTCAGGATGTGGAATTTTTTCAACTCACAGAGAAACATGTAATCCTTTAGTTGGAGATAAAATATGACAATTACCAAAGCTGAAGCTAAAAGCTCTCCACGGACATGTGGTGCAGTAATATTGCGAAGTTGGAGGACTCAATTAAACTCACCCCTCTGGTACAACTATTATTGTTGGCCTAGTTCAAGAGTTCTTTTTTTGAATTAACTTGGTAGATACTGTGAGCATTTATTGTGCTGGGAGCAGTGGTTGACACTAACACAGTACATTTACTTGATTACTGACTATGTACATTTTTAAGTATTTTAAGTATTTGTACTTGAGTATTTGTTTTACTTGAAACGTATGACTTTTATTTCTCCACTACATTTCAAAGACAGATATTACTTTTTGTACTTGTTGTACTTTTTGTACATTCCTATGAAAGTTGTTGTTACTTCTTACTTTTAGGCATAGTTTTGAAGTTAGCTGTCATTTTTTCTCTTTTCTAAAATGGGATTGGCCACACGTTGTGTTCCTCACAGGAGAAAAACCAATCCCAGTACCCACTCTCAGCTGGGTTTGATGTAAAAGCGTCTTCCAACTCTGCAAAACAAGCACATGCAAGACTTCTGCTTTAAAAATAAAAGCACCCATGCCATTTTTTTGGCAAAGTGCAAACGACTAACCCAGCAGTGGTAAGCTGTGTGGCATCGTGGTTCTACAAGCAAGCCAGTGCATTCATCAGGTGGTTTCAGAGAGTTAGAAGGTTCTGGAAATGTTGATATGATATGTTATGAATATGCTATTAAAAAGAAAATGTGTTTTTTCAAAAGTAAGTACTCCAGGACTAACTAATTTAATTTAACTAAAGTAAAAATTTGACAGAACAACTTTCACTTGTAGTGGAGTAATATTCGAGGAGTATCTATACTGATTCAAGTAATGGGGTTGTGTACTCTGTGCACCACTGGCTTTGAAGCAAAGGGCTTGGATAATTTGAATACAACTTGAAAAGTTTTCATTAACCTTTCTTTAACCAGGCATATTGAGTGAAGTGACATTCTTACTTAATTACACCTGGAGGGGTAGCTGCTGTGACAGACAGGATTACAACTCTCAAAATGAGCAGCCCCACTTCATCAGCTGGGCTGTAAGTGCCTTGCTCAAGGGCACCTCAGTGTCAGTTGGAGGAGTGTTGTGTGTTTCCTGACAGTGTTAGTGGCATCTGTTATGCTAATGTTACACCTGCCGCATTCAGAATTTTGTTTTCATTATAATATTTGTAATGTAATCTGCCTCCGTGTTCCAAGGTCTCAGCATTTACAGCACTTTTTAAAAATAAGAACAGCTCCTCAGTCTCTTTTGTTTAAATGTTTTACGCCGGCTGCGTAATCACTAGACGGCATTGACTGTTAATACTTCACCTCATGTAAATGTCAGAAAAATCTAGACATCTAATTTGAATTTCAGCACTCACTGCGAGTTAGTTTCTCACTCTGCCAAGGTAGCCACTGGAGCGTTGGCTGATGGAGCAGGGCCACTTTGTCTGTGTATGTGCGTATATGCTGTATGTGTGACCGTTATTGAATCTCTGCATAAATGTGGGGCTGTACTCCAAAGAATATTAGCCTTGGACATGTTCTGATTTTTGTGTTAATTTATAATAGATTGATCTATTCAAGTTTGTGTGGTTGTGCGTGCAATTTTCGTGTCAGTGTTTATGCAGTTACACTTAAAACAGGAATAATATGCACTTTTAAATGCATTTTTAAATGATGATGATGATGTAATCTGCTTAAATTCTTTGCATGTAACCATGTATGATGTTCAATATATGCCTAGAGGGGATGATTGACATGCATGACTTGAGAGGCATGTTGATGGGCTGGAAGTGCTTTATATGCTAATTGAATTGGTGGTTAGAACAGAGCGGCTTTAAATTCTAAGCTGGAGGGGATGCAGAAAGCTGAGATAAATAATAACAGTTTATGTCTGAATGGCAGCTATATACAACTACAGTACGTGGCCTAAATAAGTTGGTAGTCATTTACCACAAACTGTTCACACATCAATCTCAGTCGATGTTGCATTAAGGCTGGGCTAACAAAGAGCTGTAAGCCATGGCAATAAGGAACATTTTTCATTCTAGAAAGAGAATGACAATGACAAAAGAGCAACCTTTCCTATTTCAGAACGACCTTATCTGATTTGGTTGAATGGCAGCTTTATATAGGCTGCAATTTTGCTGAAGATAGCATGTCACTTATCCCCCAAGGGAGTTGGAGAGGTTGACAGCTGATGTTCAGTACAGCTTCCTGCCCAGTGTATGTGCAGTTTTTTACAAACAATATGATACTATATAGCTATATATATATAAATCTATCTATCTATCTATCTATCTATCTATCTATCTCTATAGATATAGAGATAGATATACACAAACTGATGGTCCTCTCTCTGTTCGCTTACAGGTATTAGCAGACAGTGGTCTGTAGGAAAAACTGAAGGTTACATGACAAATAATCAAGAAGCTTAAAGGACCATACTCCTGATTTTGCATGTTTAGCAAAATATCTACAAAATTTATATAATTCAGGATTCTGCCAATCTTTTCCTGAAGCAAGCCGTTGTATTTTAGAACTTTAATATCCTTTTTGCCTACCTTTTTTTCCCCAGCCACTGGTTTCTGTTCATTCCATTACAGTATGTAAATTAACTTTCAGAGACTTGAAAGTTTCTTTACACCAGTATTCCATGGCCCTAATAAAGTCGTCCACCTTAGTTTTCCCAAAAGCAGCAGCAGTGTTGCGTTGATGACTTGAAATTGGGTGGACTGAAATGCTTCCTCCAGCAGGGAAAATAGTTCCCAGGAAACATTTTCTTTACACAGCCAGTGAATGTTGACAACTTTGTTAGCCGCAGAAGCAGAACATGATGAGGTGGGTGTATCAACCAAAAATTCAAAATTGGAAATGGAGGGACCTTGGTTAAATGGTTTGTTGTAATGTTCAATGTAGGTAAATTGAAACAGGCCAGACATTCAAAATCGCTGCTATGGTCCTTTAAACATACTTGAAAGCAATTAAACATCACTTAAGGCATAAATATAGATAAATCAAGTGTTTTTCATGTTTTTTCATGTACTCCAAAATTATTAGCACCACTTTCTCCAGTGATTCTTACAGTCTTAAAATTTAGTTTTGCTTAGTGAATCACAGTATGTATAGCACAAACTGAGATCTGTGGAAGCCTTGGACCAGGGAAGCAGGGATGGTGCGTCTGCCAGATGTACATCTGTATGAAACAGTGATTCGGGTGGACCTGGTACACTGGGGTTGGATCTATTTTTGTTATTTGTTATTTTGTGTTGTTTGGATTTTACATATTTTTGCATTTTCAGGTGTGAGAAGGCTGTAATCTGTCATGATATCAATAGACATTACAGAAAAGGATCCAGTCCAGCACAGCCCTGCTTCACTTTAAAACTGTTTTGAATTTTTTTTTTTTGGCTCAGCAGTGTGAAAAAGCTAATCTAGCCAACCACCTGGCTCTCTTGAGATCTTTTTCAATTTACAATATGGATTTCCCATGGCTGGTGAGGCTGGGTGAGATTGAGATGAAGGGTTTGGCAAAGCGGCGAGAGATGTAGCAAGTCATTGGTGAGGCTTGGCAGAGGTTTACGGTGAAGGTAAAAGTGTTTGATGCAAAGTCATTTACAGTTCTTCAGACAGTTGTCTCATGTCACTATAGGTGAGGATGTGTGATGGAGAGATGAGCAATCACAGAGTGGCCCCTTACACCTAGAAGCAATCTGTTGCACATAGCATGGTGTGAAAGCTAGAGGACAGAAAGAATGGAGCTCCAGATGAAAGAGTGGAGTGATATATGAACAAACAGGAGGGAGCTGAGTGCTGGAGAGTTTTCTTTGTTCTTATTGAGACAGCCCAGCGGGGTGAGGCGAACGCTGTCTGCAAAGTCCACTTGAGACTCTCCTGTTGGAAAAAAGGAAGAGCTTTTGCTGTTCTTCTTCCCCAGAGACAATTAAAGAGACAGGGATATTTTATCTATGTGCAGGCCCCTGCTGGGATTTAAATGCCATTATCTGAGCCACTTGTCCCTGTACTATGCATTTGTAGTCAGGATAGACATGCCCCATTTGTGGTTGATATATACATTTTTTGTCATTTAACACTGCAAATTTGAGCATTGAGGTGACAACAGAGACAGCAGAGAGTTTGCCCTGTCTGGTTTAATGAACCAACGAACCAATATGAGTGCAAGATGAACATGAAAGGTGTGTTAACTAGAGTGCATGTTTTCAAACTGATACACCCACATTTAGCTGTGCCTTCCAGTGAAATCCACAGGTGGCACGCAGGCTTCAAATCAAATCAATGGAGCAGAACATGCTAATTTGCATATCAGTGTGGAGAGAAGTAGATTGTCTTGTTGCCATCTGCTTAGAATTTCTAGAAACTACCTCCATTTTAATGAAGTCCCTATATGATGCATTTTTCAGGAAATAATATTTTTTATGATTAACTTTAGGTTGTGTGAGATAAAAGAATATTCATAGTGAGTCAATCTGAGGTTCTTTTTTTTTGGCCAACATCAATATGTACAATATAAAGGACATAACGTCGTCATACTGGCGTCACATTCTTGTGAACTAAATTACACGTAAAACTTAATACACCACAGATGCACCATACAGAATAGATAATCTGATTCAAATTTTGAGTACCTTGGTGCAAAAATCTACATGTTAATGAGATAATAATGTTACATGAATATGCATTAATTTTCGCATAGTAAATACAATTAATATATCTAAATTTGGCATGCATTCATTTGCATATTAATGAGAGAAGGTGTTTTAATTGAGGCTGCTGTAACTCCTTAATGTGTCAAGATATTAGTAATATGGCGATTATGGAAGGACATTGGTTGCTCACATGCTTCTTGTGTCTTTTAAAGATTATGTTTTGGCATTTCTGGTTTATTTGATTGTTACTGTAGAGAGAGACAGGAAAAGGCAGGGGAGAGAGGGGATGACATGTAGCAAATAGCCTGGGCTGGGATTCAAACCAGGCCGCTGTGGTAAGGACTCAGCCTTGGTAAGTGGTACATGCTCTACCAGGTGACCGACTGGACTGCCTGCTCATGAGCTTCTCATTATGACAAGCAAAAGTTTTGTTGGGAACTGATTCCTGTTGAGGAACGCAAGCAAACTGTATCCTTCCTAGTGAGTTTGTATTCCTTTAGGGAGGATAGATACTCTTTGTTTTTGTTCTTTGGTAGGAAATAGTCACCCCAAAAAAAACCTTCCGCCCCTGAGAGCTGTAGATTTTTATGGTGGATTATTACAGATTATGGTGATAGTGTTGAGTTTTTCACATGCAAATTTTTGACTGTTTGACTGTGTGATCCACAAAGGCATACCCATCCAGCCCCATTGTATTGGAGTGACAGGAGACAGTGAAGATTATATCAGACTGGAATCCTCTCCATGTTACTTAGAAATTATCTTGATGGATAGAGTGCACCAGGGGTAAGTGGGAAAATATCTTCTTTTTTTTGTATTTTATGAGCTGTTCCTTTAATACGTATGCTCTTGCTCATCTGTCTTGTGTGGGTTCCATGTCAATTTAAGTAGAATTCCCTGCGCACTGTGGGAACAACCTTAGCACAGGGACAGCGTTCATCTGTCCCAACCTAGGCCACTGGTGAGGATAATCAATGGCTGGTATTACTTCAGTGATCTGCTGTGCATGAGGGAATCAAGTAGCAGGTGCACTGCATCCCCCAATGCACACTGACCTACTTTTAGTTTGTTACAACCTAAAGCCACATGCTGCAGTAATCAGCTTACACTTCACTTTGAGAACACTCTCCGATTGTCAGGAAGTGCTGCACCATTATGAATTTACCAAGGATATTGGGTTTTATTTGGAATTACTCATTTCTTGACAAAGGAACTTGGGAGTGACTGTTTTGGATTGGGGCTTGGAATACTGATCGGGACAGTTCTCCCCCTGGGTAGCCCATACCCAGCCTCATCGTCTCTTTGTGTGTTTGCTGACCAATGCAGACTCAGCATCAGTGGACACTTCGACCATAAAAAGGCTTAGTTTCTATTTCTCCCGTTGACCTTTCTCTGCACAGTTAATCAAAGAAGTGTTGTTGTTCACCTTGAAATCTGCCATCTGCTGAATTTATCTCTAGCATAGGTCTCCACACACACGCACACACACACCCACACACACACACACACACAAACAAAAACAATTTTCGATAGAACCAGAAATGCTGGTCATGTCTTTCTGTAATGACTTTGAGGGAGGTGAAGTGAGGTGTCAAGGTGAGAATGCATTCACTGCGCTGAGGCAAGAGAGGAGTATGGTCCTCTTTTTGTAAAATTAAATACCACTGCACCGTCTGCATATAAAAGTTTCATATGTCTGCAGCAATGTCAGTAGAAATTTTGCCATTAACATTCCTACAGTAAGTGTATGGTGTGTGTGTCTGTGTGTGTGTGTGCATACAGGTGTGTCTGGATGTGTGTGAATCAATCAGCAATGACTGTAACACACTCTAAGGGCAGCTGGAGCAGTCATCACCATTCAGCAGCTTTATGACACAGCAGAACTTATGGTAAATATGAAATATTTATGCAATGATGGGAGAAGAGATTGAATTCCTTCAGTTTTTATTTCCATGAATTGCATGCATGCGTATGTGCACATAATAGCATGGGCATGCATCCATGGTCGAGTCACAGACAGAAATGAATACACACACATACTCTCATATCTTTCATTTAAAGCTGAGCCAGTTGGCAGAATAACTCATTAAGTGCTTTGCTACAACTCATTCATCAAACCCTGGCAGACATAATAAAAGTTTTAAACCTTCAGCTCCTCTCTCGTTGTTCTGCACCTATGAAATATGCATAGAGTATGCATTGACTCCAATATCTACCTTCTATTACAAAAAAAAGATCTCACCAGGCTGAGAGAGAGAGATAGTGACAAAGGACAAATCTGTGGGGAATTATCACGAAATGTGATGTCTTCGGGGCAGGGCTGCTCTCATCGATTGATTTGTTAAACTGTCATTCATTCATCAAGAGACCAGTAGAATTAGCATGGGGTCGATGGAGACTGTGAGTGATTGGCTGTTGTGACCTTCCTCCTCAGACACATCAACACTGATTGGCCCACTAAAGTCAATAGGACAGGAAACCGTGGTGTGAAATGGCTTTGTCTGCCCACATGTGACTGTACCACAGTCAATAGCTTTGTGTTAAGTCACCATCACAGCTAGCACAGTGAGGCCTGACTGACACATCGAGTAAATCTCATACCACTGGTTTTGCCTTTGCTTTTACAGGTAATCTTGCAGCATCCTGGTCTAGAAGGAAACACACAGTTTAGTTGATTGGATTAATGTGGTTCTATTGTAGTGTTGCAGCAGTATGGTGATTGATTGATTGATTGATTAAGGCTAAGCTGCTTGTATCACAGGACAATCTAGCAGTTGACTGATCAGCTAGGTGATTTTTGTTTTTCTTGCAAATTTTGGAGGGATCTTCAGTTACCGAGTTTTCACTTGGCCTGTGACTCTTCGTTGGCTGTCATGATAGTCCCTTGGAGATTGTAAACAGTAATTTGGGGCTCTAAACATGAACTTACACAAAAATCCAGTTATACTGATATGGTGCTAACCAGCTAGTAAGTTCACTAACCAGAGAGAAGTAGTTATGGTAAACAAGGTTCCACAAGCAAAAGACCACGACCATAAAGGCCGCAGCGTGAGTAAGCCAAACTTGTCGTTTCCTCTGAAGTCTGAAGGCTTCATGGCTTCTTAATTATATATAGTTACATCTGATTATCTTCTAAATTATTATGAAATTATTATTATTATTTAAAAGTTGCTCAATTGCTTGGCAAAAGGACAAATTATTTCTGTTTTTGCCAACTCCCGAGCCAAGTTACCAAAAAATTGATCAACACTAGATGAAAACTCTATCTGAAGCCATCGAGCAGATTAACACTGATATGATGATTTACTTTGATACTAAAGTAGATCCCATTTTTGCACTTTGATGAGAGCTGCTTATATACACTGGGAGAACATGCTTCACAATTGGAACAGCATGTCTGCACAAATGAGGACACCATGAATGATCTCTCCTCTCTGGTCAAACAACTAGAAAAGCTAAGTGTTACCTAAAGATAAAGTTGAGGACCTGGAGAACCAGAGTAGGTCTGCAAATCTTTGCTTTGTCAGAGTACTCAAATCTGCTGAACGCCTCAAAGCAAGACAACTTCCCCACTCTGCCACCTATTGAGAGGGCTGATCACACTTCTAGTGTCCGACAGAACAAGAGATTCAGCCTGAGCCCTACTCTGATAAAGGTATTACACTGTTAGGATGAGGTAAAGATGCTTTGACTTGCTGGGAAAAAAAAGCTGATCTACCAAGAGAACTGCATTTTCATATAACTGGATCACAGTGCTGAACCGACTTTGCTTGGGAACTTAAAGTAAAGTTCTCTGTCCTTTATCCCTGTACACTGAGTCTGTTGTTCAATGGCAATGAGCAACTATTCACTGACCGCAAAGCTGCTGAAGCTGTCATCATGTCTTCTACGACGTCCTCTGTGAACTCTCCAGCATAAGTCCCTTTCAAGCTGGTGGCTAAGTTTAGCCAGCTGTTTGTAACAGAATGTATGAAGATTTCCATCCCACCTTGAACCATGATGACTCTTTTTAGATATAGATGGTGGCTTTCAAATTTAATTGGTGAACTTGCTCTTTGTCTATTATTTTGGTTGCTACTGTTGGGATGTTTACATCCAGCAGGTTCACTGGTACGGTTTCTATTGCTGTGAAAAGGTTTGTTTTTTGTTTGTTGTATTTTATAACTTTTATGACATTGGGTGACTGAGTGCCCCCTTGAAAACGAGATGGTACATCTCAAGGGGTTATTCCTAAAAAAGAATTTCAACACCTTCTGGCTGACAAAGACAGTGCTAATTGTAGCTTCTCATCAGACATACTCCAGGACTAATGCTAGTTTGTTTCTTTATCTCACCACTATCATGAGGTTTACCTTTTATATTTTGAGATGATTGCCAACTCTTGGCACTGAGAATTATTTCCTCTGTGTAGGCTCAGGATGTGCATGTCAACTGTAGTTTTTTGTGATGTGTTTATGGTCAACGTAAAGTGGGAGACGTGAGGGGGTGCAAAGCAATCTGAGTCTCAATCAGCACGTCTTGTTTGAAGTCGGCTCTGTGGGCTTAAGCTCCTACTACCAGGGCTTCAGTAAACTAGCTGACTGAACAGTTACATACTTTGTGTTTCTTACAAGTTCTGGAGGTTTCTCTAATTACTTTAATCCTCCTTAAGTGATGCTCAAATGCTGTCTAAGTCTCTCCATGAAACTATGCCACCAAAGCATCATCACAGTGATAAAAAAGCGGTATTGGGATATACACAGCCGTTGTTTTAATCCATAGGGATTTTATGAAAATAAATGTCAAGCTGAAATGAATGCCTCTATAATCCTTTTGAGTGTGACATACAGGTGCATCGAGCAGTATGTGGCCAACATCCAGAAAATTTGCATGTGTATGTGTGTGTATGTATATGTATGTGCATGTGCAATTTCAGAGCCCAGGGTAACATTTCCAGTAGATCTGGTGCCTATTCCACTTGAAGGCCCTCTGCCTCTATTTCTCCAGACTGGTACGGGGAATACTGATGGGAGATGGAACTAGTACATCTGAGCGGGCAGAGAGACGATGTCTGAGATCCAGAAGAAGAACAGAGCAAAGCGTTCGAGGGAGATGGGGAAAAATGGAACAGGATAGAGGATGAAAGCGGAGGACAGAAAAAACACATGGACTTCGTGGTGTACTTTCCAGCAGCAATGCATCTTGGTTTTCCTCTATTTTCTCTCACCACACATTGTCATTCATTATCATTCTCCATATTTCCTTCTCTATCAGTGTGTGTGCATGTTTATGGTTTTTGTTTGGTTTGGCATTAAGTGCTAAGCTGACATATGCAGTATGTAACTGGCCGCTCCCTTTCTTTCCTTTCGTATTTGCAATTTATGATTTTTATTACGTAGGTAATCTCTGTGTTTTGTACACACAGCATTGGTTTGAATTTCTGTGTGTGCATTATCCTGTGTAAATGTGAGTGTGTATGGTGTGAGAATGATTGCATGTATTTCTACACTACAGTCAGTGAGTATGAATGACATTCAGCGGGATATGGAGCTTACCTCAGTCACCTTTCCATATGCATGAGTGGCCTCCTTTCTTCTTCACAAGAGCTTTGCTTCAAAGGCTTGAGCAGAGTATGTCTGTGTGATTATATGTGTGAGGTGTTAATGCATTTTTTTTCATTCTTACTGATAAGAGAAATCCTAGAAACACCAACTCTCTTTCCTTTTTCAATGCTTCTGTACCCGTGTCTCCCTGTTCATCTATCTTCCCCTCTGTCTGTGTGTGTCTCTCATTCTCTCTGTCTAAAATGTCTATACGATCTCAGCATCCCAAGTTTTTGAAGAGGATAAGACAGAGGAAAGGGGTAGTTTGTTTCCCTGAGTCAGTGGTGAGATACTGGAAAAATCTCACATTACATATTTCTGTCAATAGTAGCAAGAGTAGCATCAACTTCTGCTCTAGAGGCAGAAGTTGTATCAGGGTCGATAGCGATCAACCCAGAATCAAGAGATGCACTTGAGCTTCACCTTGTCCAAGGAATGTACCCAGCTCTTTTTTCGTTTGGGCTGGAGGAAAAAGATGTATGAGGAGCAGTAAAATGCACTGTTTGATGATAGACAGTTATCACCTGTTACTAAGAAGATGGGTGAAAAGCCTCTGTACTTGTGCTTCTTATTGTATGCTGCTGAGAAGTGTGAGTTTATGGACTTGTTGAGGGATCCCCACCAGTTTTCGCTCACTTTAAGACCTGAGTTTGGCTCTCTGACAAATTATCTATGGATGTTTTCCAAATGGTTCTTGGCTGAGCCCCAGGGAATGATTGTCTACCTGTTACACGGTTGTAAGGCAGTTTTTGTGTGAGTGTAGTAAAATAGGAGAACTGCAACCGAGCTGTCTATGAGCCAATGCCCCTTGGGTCCAAGATGGGAGATTAATAGTGGCTATAGGAACCAAAGGCCAGTGGCTTTGCAGGTGGATTATAAACTTCTTACCAAATGCCTTGCTAACAGGCTTAATAAGCACAGAGAGCATTGGTCAGCCCCAGTGATGATAAATTTGGAATATATTGTTCCTGAGGCAGTATACTTCAATTTGGACTTCATGTCTATTTTTTTAAATGGCTGTCAGGGATTTGGTTTGACCACTATTTTATTTCTCTAGATAATTTGCTTTACAAAGATGTCTCATGATTGATACAGGCGTGTGGGAGACTGAACATGCTGGGTGAATTAAGGGATCTGCCAGAGCTGTCCAATATCAAGACATCTTTATAACTTGGCCATAGACCCATAACAAATTAGTGGACCTAAGCGCAGCTGAGGCAGGACTAAATAGACAAAAGGCAGCATGGGGAGTTGTTACAGTGACAGTCGGGAGAAATTCACGTACAAAAAAGGAGATGGAATTCCCAGAATATATGCAATTAAAAGAGGGATTTTATTTGGATATACTAAAGTTAAAGCCCCTTTGTTTTAACAAAGGCACAAGGAAACAGCTTGTGATGAAAATTTGAATACACAGACGACCAGAACTAAGCTGGCCAGGTATTCGATCTGTCTCAACTGATGTCCTGTCCCTGCTAGTTAGGGGTAAATAAATTGGGGAAGTGCAGAACTGCCTCAGGATATTTAGAGGACTTCTTCTGCCAGGGTGACCTTTGGAAAAATTGAGGCCATGTCCACACTATGGCAGAGTAAATTTGTAAATGCATGTTTTTTTTCCTCCACTTTGGCCATCTGTACACACTAAGCCAGCCTTTCCCATTTCTAAAAATGGATGCTTTTCAAAAATACCCCCCAAAGTATCTACATTTGAAAATGATGGCCTGGCTTTTTGCCTGGATGGGGGAAACTGAGCTTTTATTAAACACTGGCATAGGATTGCCATTTGTTCTAGGTATTAGTCTTGTACTGAGCATGTGCAGGTCATGCACATGCTGTGCATGCACGATAGGGGACTTTAAGCATTTTGGGGCATTTCAGTGTGAATGGTGGTCTTACAGAAAATAATCAGAAAACCTGCTGAAAACACTTATGGATAGAACACCAAAACAGTGGTTTCAGATTTACCTGGCTCAGTGTGGACATGACCTGAGGCCATGCAATGTGGCACTTGGAAGTTGAGTTACTTCCTCACTTGTCAGGTGGCCTGCAGTGGAGAGAGACAAGATTCAAACTGCTGGGGGGTTACATGGCTCCAGAGGCAGGGGTGCAGTTTGGGCATATAGAGGTTAAGCTTTCAAAATGAAAGTGGCTGCTCACTCAGCTGTCATGTAGAGGTAGAGTGCTGATAGTAATTTGGTGGCCTTGTCAGCTGGAGCCGATGGTTTCTTCCTGATGTGCCTGTTGGAGCTGAACAACACCACAAGATTTGTACATCTGCCTTTAGGGTTTTGCTCTTACTGAGGAATATGTGAACATATGCCTGCTGTCTATATTGTCGGTATACAGGTCGGTATCACTAAATTGTGAACTTCCCCACAGCCATCCCAAGTGCCTGGCCAACAGAGCGGACTGACCTCTGACTTTACCTCTTCACTATTTGAAAAAAAGCATGCACACACACACACCTGCAAATAGACAGGTGCATCGGACAAACAGCTCATTATCAGAGGAAACAGAGGGCTCCTGCACACTGCCAGCTTACTTGCAGTAAAGTACGTTTATTCGGCAAATGAAGTGTCTAAGGACCAAAATTTCGTTTGCTGCTTTTTTTTTGGCAAGTAAGTTGACAATGAGCAGGAGGCTTCTGTTTCCTCTGATGGGAGAGAAAGAAGGTGTCACCCGGAGTCATTTGGGCAAGCAAGTCACATGTCAAGGTCAGGTGTTGGAGTGATGGAGAGATGTATGTTTTAGATTGTTGTATGCATTTTTCTCTCATGATAGGTACTGTCTGATTTATGTATGTTTGGTGATGGCGCAATTCCATATGTGTGAGAAGAGAGTCTTAGTCAAATGTCCCTCTCTCACTCTCTTTCTGTCCTACTTTCACATTCTATCAGATAAAATTGGACCAGGCTGTGCAAAACTTTAAGGACACCAGCATAGAGTGCAGTTTGATGTTGATGACATGTTATTAAAAAATACGCTGCGCGTTAACCCTTTGAAACCTGAGTAGATTCATTTAATTTCTTTCAAAAACATGGTTAAAAGGCTACGAACAACTTAACAAGAAATGGTCCAAAATTTGCAATAAAACAATGAAAAGAAAATGACCTGAAAATGATTCAGAAAAGATTATTTTTCATGCAATCAAATTTTAAATGTATAATTATACTAATTTATATATATGTAGTTTTCCAGTCTTTTGATAATTTTCTCATAAATCATTGTGAAAGGCATTGAAACCATTTAAACATAAAAAATCTGATGTCAATCCAGGTCAATCCAAGTTGTTAAGGGATAAAAGGATGTTACCATCAGACGGTCTCAAAACCTCTGCATATAGAATTTATACAGTAGCTCAACATATTGTTCACAAATTAGTTTTAGTTATATAGTTTAGAAAAATGAGACCACTGCTGTGACCACTGTTTTAGTGTTTGTGTTGCTTTTATGTGTTTATTCTAGTAGTCTAGATTCATGAGAAGAATAAGTGTAATGCTACTGGCAGAAGCTTTAAGGAAGTAAATGAGTAATTAATTTGTTTAGCAGTTCTTACCATGCTCAACATAAATTTGTTGATTGATTAAATACATAAAACACAGCAACAAAAGATGGGGTACCTGCATGAGAAGTGCTCTGGGCAACTTATCGATTGCCAATCTGGACCTTTGAAAGTATTATTTGTGTGCTTTATCCTGAAAAGGATGAGAACGATTCATTTTCATAGTCAATAAGACAAGTTTTCAAGTGAAAAGCGCGCTGTGTCAAATGTCCTGATATTGCTGCAGTTGAACAAACAGTCTTGTTTTTAGCTTGACCACTGTGCATTTCTGTGTTTATCTAATTAGTTTTGAAAAAGTTTACTAAACTTTTGGGGAATTTCCTTAAATCATGGAGCAGCTGGTAAATCTGGCATTTTTACCTGACAGTTGTGATATTTTACTTTTGCTACAAGTATGCTCTCCTGAGTGTCTAAGTGTTGTAGTGTTGGAACACGTACACATTCACAAATAACTTTTTTCCACACACACACACACACACGCAGGCTGCCACTTGACTTTCACTCAGGACTTCATTTAAGGCGCTTCTCAGTTTCTCCCAAGTCTCACTAATCTCCTCTGTAATGCCTGTGGGCCATGGATCAAGGAGAAACGTCAGAAATGATAATATATTCTTCATTGAATGGTGCTTCCACTCAAGGTCACCTTCTTTGAATATGTTATGTAGAGTACATACTGCACATCACTTGAAAGCCCTGGGCAGTGTCTTATTGGTGTCATGCCAAAAGTGAACCTTCAAACTTAATGGGTAGCAGGAGCCAGACGCAACAAAACACAACATGAATTATTTCTTTCACAATTTATTTCATTTACCCCTCCCTTTCTTTTGTGTGTGGTTGTGCGCTTTAATATATATATTAAATATATTATATATATATATGTGTGTGTGTGTGTGTGTGTGTGTGTGTGTACATTTGAATGTGATATGTAATAGTATGTATATTCTGTTTGTTACGCAGCCATGAATGTTCATGGTGTGTGTGTGTGTGTGGTGTGAGTGAGAGAGAGAGAGAGAGAGAGAGAGAGAGAGAGAG